>PVIU01000777.1:193092-269525 GCA_004026605.1 Ondatra zibethicus | reverse complement strand
CTAACTGAACTAGAATAGATTGCTAAGAGAGCCACAGCTTCTGTCTGTGGGACCTCTCAGTCTCGACACACTGAGCAATAACAGAGTTATGGTTATACTGTCAGGCACTCAGTCTGAAGTGAGCACAGTTGTGACTTCATTTTTAAGTTATGTGTGTGTGGAAATGTGCATGTGCAAGTGCATGTGACCAAGGCGTCCAGAAGGGGACACTGGATCCCTTGAAACTGTAGCTGTAGTTGACTGTGAGCCTCCTGATGTGGGTGTGAGGGACTGAGCTCGCGTCTTCTGCCAGAGTAGTTCATGCTTTTAACCCCTGCGCCATCTCTTCACCCGTCACGATTTTACTATCCCAGGTTGCTCATAGTATGAAGTAGCCTTTAAACCTTGCCTGTTTATTATGCTCTTTAATGTGTCGTTCTGTGCCCTTCCTACGAGCTGTGTCAGATTACAGGCTTTTAATGGAGATGCAGTACTGAGTGATACGCCTTTGTAAGCATAGGTGTTTTATTTTCATTAAAAGGTTTTGTCATTCAGTAATTTGCTAAGGTTTCTTCCAGTTTCTTGATTTGGGGTTGTCGCTCGTTTCCTCTTAATTTTTTCTTTTTGTAGTTCTGCGCTTTCCTCATGTGATAAATGCAACATCACGTACAAAGGTCTAATGTCGACTGTAAAATGCCAGACGATGGAAGGTAGACTTCTCATCACTAGGTGTTCCTAGGGGTATGTTTGCTAATGGAGGAACCTGGAAAGTTGTAGCTGTGAATGTGGAGTAGCCTCTGCTGGGTCAGGGAGAGAATCTTGAAAGGCTGAGTTTGTGTTTGTCCAATGTGTTATGATTTCCGGGGCGGTCCCGTGCATCACTAATCATTAACCTGAAAAGAATATTTAGGAGCAGCTGTGTTTCATCTTAACAGCAGTTTCGTCTCAGCCTGACCTAGGAGCATCCCCCCTCCCCCCACACCTTGCTTCCTTCCTGTGTTGGAGTCGGCACTCTTATTATTTTAAATGGGTTTTGGGGACTTGTGTGCATTATTTGCATTTATTTACTCAACAATCTCTGGCTGGGCGGTGGTGGCACACACCTTTAATCCCAGCACTCGGGAGGCAGAGGCAGGCGGATCTCTGTGAGTTCGAGACCAGCCTGGTCTACAAGAGGTAGTTCCAGGACAGGCTCCAAAGCCACAGAGAAACCCTGTCTCAAAAAACCAAAAAAAAAAAAAAAAAAAAAAAAAAAAAGTTTCTTCTGAAGGAAGTTTGCCCGTGTGTGTGTGATGTTAAGACAGAAGACTCTTTTGGCTTTTGTTTCTGGGCTCAAATGCAGGCAGCCGTATATAGCCTGTGTTTGTGTGTTTTCCTTAAGCTTTCTCCTTCCTCTGTTAGATCACTTCCCGTCCTTCTTTCCCTTCATTCTCCTTCAAGCCCTGTCAGGTGGAAGGACGCTCATGGTTGGCTGTCACTGCCAACTCATTGATCCCCACTTAACGAGTGGGCTCTTTCTTTTGCCTCCTTCTCCTGTGGCATGACATTAACGCCCACAGTAATTAACCTGGCATCTCACTTGCTCGAATTCACTAACTCCCTGAACAAGAAATACAGGCTGTTAGGGGAGGAAGGAAACATGCAAATACTTTCCTGAACTAGTTTTGAGTTTTATGAGGAGGGAAAATAAGATAATCTCGTACCTGATGGAAATGTCTCTAGTGGCTCTTTAGGTTGGTGCCCTTTCAATAGTGGATCTTTGCCATTGTGCATGATAAACATTACTGGACGTAGTTACTGTCTGTCACGCAGAGGAAATGCCAGGTGTGCCTGTCCTGGAGAGAAGTGGAATCCTGGGGACAAAGCCCCTGTGTATCTACTTCTCCTTCCATCCAGCGCGGCTGTGCGGAATAGAATAGTCTAGATAATAAACCCAAGCTTAGCCTTTATTTGTTATTTTATTTTATAGTTGTGAGTTGGGATTTACCGAGTGATTGATGCTTGTGTGATGGCTGGAGCATGTGGCCCTACTCTCCTGAGCAGCTGCGTGTCCCTCTCTGGACGTTGCTTGCTTGCAGTTTACACTGTGTTCTTCCCCATCTTCTGTAGTTTTACTGTGGATGATGTCGATAGGCGAGGACTTGAGAGGTAAAGAACTATGATTTTTAAGTTACAACCTCTTTCTTTTGAAAAAAATATTTTTATTTTGGGAGAGTGGCAGGGTATTTTGTAATCTGTATGACGTATATAACTTTTCCTCCTAAAATATTGTTCATCACACAACTGAAAAATCCCACCATTTTGTGTTCCTATGTTACATGATGTACACAGAGGCTAGATACTCTGAGGGAGAATGAAGTTTATAAGTTTTTTTTTTCATTCATTCATTTATTCAGTCAACTAATTCTGTTGAAAGCACAAGCAAGAGCTTGAAGGAAATCTTGCTTGGGAAAAAGAGAATCAATTTAGGTTTTGAATTTGTTTTGCATGCTATTGTAACAGAACGTTAGATCTTAGAATAATACTGCAGACGCACCCAGGCCGATCTTTTATGGGTGATGGAGTGGAGGCTTAGGAGCTTCACATATTCTGTAGGTATTCATATTTTGCTGACATCGCTTTTATTTCATTTTTTCTTTCTCATTTTAGAGTTTTTTTGTTTGTTTTTTTGTTTTTTCGAGACAGGGTTTCCTTGTTTTTAGAGCCTGTCCTGGAACTAGCTCTTGTAGACCTGGCTGGCCTCGAACTCACAAAGATCCACCTGCCTCTACCTCCCGAGTGCTGGGATTAAAGGCGTAAAAGGCATGCGTCACAACCTCCCGGCCTCATTTTAGAGTTTCTCATGGAGCCTGCAGGTTGGTTGGTTCCAGTTGGAGGAAATAAGGGCAGTTACGTTCCTAAGATAATTGGGGAAGGCAGACCTTTTAATTCCATTCATTGGGACTTAAAAGAAAATTTCAAGGCAACTCTATGATTTGTAGTGCCTGGGCCTTGACCTCGTGTGCCAAGCCTTGGCTTGCTTTTGTTCTGACTTCAGTACTGGTTTTCCTGTGTTTGCTCGGCTCTGAGGGGTTCTGAACGCCATTCTGTCATGTCAGAGTCCTTGGCCTGAGCTTGGGAGACCTTGGCTGTGTACTCTGCTCTGCCGTGTAGATGTCGTCACCAGCTGCTAGAGTTTTACAAAGTCTTCAAAATGGGTTGCGTTTTCTACGGTAGACCTTGTGTCTGTATTTTATAGATGGAATGGTTCATATCGCTAGTCGGGTGCAAAGTCTGCGTTTATAAAAAACCCCCTTCCCCGGTCTCTTAATATAGAGACTTCACAGAGCTCCGCTAGAGCGGATCTGGACAGGAATCATGATAGGAATGCTTTAGTGAGAAATTTCTTTTTAAGAAATGGCTTTCCAGGGTTTATGCTCATTGTCATGGGGAGCTGTGTCTTGCTGTGGGGACTTTGTGTCACTCTTTTTTGCCATTAGCCATGGGGCTGCCTTTGGATCAGTGAGCTGTCCTTGATCTGGCCATTGTTCCGGCCAATAGTTCAGTATTGCTCAAGTTGGAAAAGACTGTTAATGCTCAAAGAGGAAGTTGGCTGGGGGGTGATATTTAACCGTGGCACACAGCAGTTCTTTAGAGTATAAATACTCATGTATGTCCTTTATTGGAATAGAGCTATTCTACCAAACAAGAGCTACAAATGTTAGTTTCAAAATCTGTACATTATATGCATGCATACACAGACATACATGTGCGACTGTTTTTGTGGGTGGCATTGGGATCCCGTCCAGGGCCTTTCTCATAATAGTGAAGTACTTTATTAATGAGCTACCTCCCAGCCCTGTACAGTGTTTTGAGTATTTATCATTAGTTTATGTTTGGTATCTCCCTAGCAGGTAGACAAGGCTTGGAGTCTCCAGTCTGCCTTTAATTGCTGGAGGACATTTGTGTGCTTATTAGTGATCTTGAATATCTTGTTCCTGCCCTTTTCATTGCATAAGTGTGTGACCTAGTTTGACTAATCCATTGTAAGGATATTGCCAGAGTTGAAGTGAAGGGTGTTGTTGTTGCTTTGCCTTAAAAAAAGAAAAGAAAAGAAAAAAAGGCTGGTAGCCAGGCTGACCTTGAATTTGAGATCTTCTTGTCTCAGCCTCCTGAGTGCTGGGATTATAGGTATGTCACCATAACCAACTTTACACACACACACACACACACACACACACACACACACACACACTGAGTAAATAAACATAACAATGTCAAAGCTGTTTTAGCTCCTTGGTTTTATGGAGTGAGCTAGGACCCAGCCTTTCATTTAACAGCTCTAGAGGCTGAGAATGTAGCTTGGTGGTGAAATGCCTATGTGGCATGCACAGGCCTTAGTTCAATACTTGCCCCACATTGCTTCCCAAACCCAGCAACTTTAAAACCTAACAATAAAACGAGAGAGATGGGCTTGTTATCTAAATATTATCTAAATGGGGGCTTGTTAAAAAAAATAAAAAAAAACAACAACAAAAAACTGTTTGGGATAGAACCCAGGGTCCTTACTTGCACTTCCTAGCAAACAGCACTCTACCCCTGACCAAGTTTGACTGTTTTAAAAAGCGGGAGCGTGTGTGTTCATGTGTGTAGGAACATATGCATGTACATATATTTGCTTGTGTGTGTACATGTGTGTAGGCTGGAGGGCGGTGTTGGGTATCACCCCCAGGAAAGCTGTCCACCCCCTTGGGAGATAGACATTCTCTCTGGCTGCCAGTGAGTCCCCACACCTACCCATGCTGGGGTTACAGTGTGTACCATCTCCTGGCGTTTTTATGTGGGCTCTGGGGATCAACCTCCGGCGTGTCAGCGTACAAAGCAACTGCTTTCCCAATGAGCCATCCCCACAACCACCTTGAATTTTTTTTAACATTCAATTTTAAGCTATGAAAGAAATGGAGCCTTTAATTTTGACCTTTTTAATGACTGACTTGCACTTAAAAATTTTTAATGCTTAGTAGTATCTGGGAGAGTTACAGAGGAATAAGGAAGGCTGAATAGATTTGCTTATTATTTTTTCAAGTACATGATTCAGAATGGTTCTTTTACATTAGTGAAAAGGGAACCAGAACTCAGCTGAAGACATAGGGTGGAGTGAAGAGGAGAAGCTGCCGGTGTTTGTCACACTGTGGCTGATGACTGGGACAGTCTCTTTCTGAGTAGGTCCTTGCAGCCCCTCCCCTCTCCTGTCCCCCATCACATGTTTATTTATTTATATTTTATTTTAATGGCCTTGCTCTGTCACCCCACTGATATGGACCCCTGGGCTCTATTTTCCTGCCTCACTCTCAGTAGCTGGGACTACGGAACACTCGACCAGCACCAGCCTTAACGCTTTATGCATTTTATAGAGAAATGCGCCGTCAGTGCACTGTGTTACACGGTGAAATGCACTGTTAGTGAACTGTGTCACAGTGAAATGCGCCGTCAGTGCACTGTGTTACACAGTGAAATGCAC
Organism: Ondatra zibethicus; assembly: GCA_004026605.1. NCBI lineage: Eukaryota > Metazoa > Chordata > Mammalia > Rodentia > Cricetidae > Ondatra > Ondatra zibethicus. The sequence continues at coordinate 264,046 of PVIU01000777.1, read as the reverse complement.
TGTTAGTGAACTGTGTCACAGTGAAATGCGCCGTCAGTGCACTGTGTTACACAGTGAAATGCACTGTCAGTGAACTGTGTCACAGTGAAATGCACCGTCAGTGAACTGTGTTACACAGTGAAATGCACTGTTAGTGAACTGTGTCACAGTGAAATGCACCGTCAGTGAACTGTGTTACACAGTGAAATAAGATCGAACAATATATAAGATCTTATCAGTCTGTAAGTATATGTTTAGAGGAGACTAGTGATTTAGTTAAACCTAATGTTGTTCATTTTAACAAATAATAATTTGAAAATTGAGTTAAGGTAAAAGGTTAAAAAGTAAACGAAGCTCCTGAAGGTCAGAGTTAATGCGCTTGCCCCTGGACTCCACAGATCACTGAGTGTCTGCACTGCTGGGGACAGCTCAGACTGTCAGAGAAGTGGACAGAGACATGCACTGTACCTGCGGGAGACTCAGGGGCCTTTGTCATGCAGTAGAGCGAGGGAGGGACAAGTCCCAAAGGAAGCCACTTCTTGGGGAGTTGTCTGAGTAAATGTACAAACCACTATTTAAAATGCTGAACTTACTCAGAGGTGTGCTTAGAATGCAAATCCTGCTCTACATTGCCTGTTCTCCGTCCCCTTTCTTCTGCATTATAGTTCATGCCACAGTTATCAGGCTGTTTCAACAGGTGTTTTGGGGAATTAACATTTTCCTAATTGTGTAATTTTCTTCTGCCTCCATGTAATAATTTAATCTCATGTGCATATTTCCCTGTCAGTAAGATGGACTTCATTTGTTTATTTATTTTGAGATGAGGGTGTTGCCCAGGCTGTCTTAGAACTCCTAGGCTTAAGCCTCCTCCCACCTCCGCTTCCTGAGTGCTGGGATTCCCAGCATGCCTTGCAGCTTCTTTTAAGAACTTGCTCCCTTCCCTAAAGAGAAGGCACTATCAGTTATCTAGATTTTTCTGGCTGTTGGACATCTTAGTTTTAAGTCAGTTGCAGTATCCTTATAGAGATGTTTATTTGTGCTCAGGTGTGCAGTGAGTTTAAATGATGGATAGGTGAGGATTGTATTTCCCAGGCTGAGGGAACGATGTGTAGTTAGAACAACAAACACTTGAAGACCGCGGCCAGCTTGTCAGCCAGGAAGACGCATCCTGGCTTCTGTGCTGTGTATTTGCCGCCTCCTGTGTTCTTGAATCATATGCAAGAGGATCTCAGTTATAATGGTGCATGCTTACTGAACAACTCACAGGTTTTTTAAATCTTGGAGATTTAGAAGCTTTAAAAATGTGTGTCCTTAGATGGAATTGATAAAGTATTTATTCAAAGGTCACCCAAGGTATTTATGGAAATAGGAAATAGGGTTTATATCCTGGCTGTCTTTTGTTTGGGCCATTGCTTGAGAATAAGAAGGTAGTCTCCCATTACTATCCAATTAAAGCAAAATTTGATTAGTTCTTAAAATAACGGTTGGAAAATGGCTAGGACATCAGTAGGGGTATGGAAATGGCATGGGGGCTATGGTTGGAGCACTGTGGTGGAATGTTGGCATACCTAAGGGTTTGGATCCTGTGGCCAGCACACACAGAGAACATGTGTAACTTGTGTTTTATTACACACCATTTTTAGTGTAAAATCCTACCCTTAAAACATTTTAATTGCAGCTGTTTCATTTGGAGTGTGGCCTTGTGGCCTCAGCTGCTTTCTCTTTGTCGTTAAGAGCATCTGGCTCACTGCTTACTTTCTTCTTTTTGTGCAACCTAATCTTTGCTGATTTTTCTATATTAAAATTATATTAACAGGAGAAAAATGATCTTTATGAGCTATTTCTCATAGTAAAAGCCCCTTTGATTGTTAGTGCATTGTTCTTTGGTTTCACATACTTCACTCTCTACAAATCAGAGTCAGTTAAGGCCCAACTATTAAAATGCTTTACTCTATTTTTCTTTTTGAAAGTAGGCGTTTGGATGATTTTATTTGATTAATGTGTTCTTTCTGTATTTTCTGGTGTCTTGCTTACATACTCTTAGTTCATTTTTTAAAACACAAAACAGTTTGGAATACTGTTACTAATTTGAATCGTATTAGTGATTAAACATAAGCTAGCCTGGGAACAGTAAGATGGCTTGGTATTAAGACCACTTTGCTCTGCTTCTGGAGGACCTGGGTTCTGTTCCCTCACGGCATCAGAAGCCTCAACTGTCTCAACTTCTGCTTCAGGGGATCTGACACCACTGACCTCTGTGGGCACTTGTGTATATGTGCACGAAACCACACGCAGACATACATAACTACATGTAATTAAAAATAAATGTTAAAATAAGTTTGCCTAATGTATTTTCTTGTTGGCTTAACCTATTATCTGTGGCATTGCATGATCATTAAATTTACATAAAGGCTATTCATATCTGTGTCTTCACTTAGAGTGGAAAATTATTTTTCAAGAGTAAGGTATACCTTTAAAGAAATAAACTAACTTACTTTGTGTTCAATTTTCCTAGGGCTGCTTTGGAAGAAGTAGAGGGAGATGTGGCAGAGCTGGAACTAAAACTCGATAAGGTAAACTCTGAAAAACATTCATTCTTATTTTCCATAGTGAACAGGTAGTGCCCTCAGTTGCAGTTGGTTTATTTCACTGGGATCTCTGTGTGAGTAGGTGCTGTCATCCTGATTGGACACAGGAGGAAATGAAGCCTAGAAACAGACAGTAGCTTGCCTGTTCAATTGTCAGAACAAGGATTTGTGTCCACATTTGACTTCAGAAGCCACAGAGGTTCCTTTAGTTAGAAGTTTGTTCCTGTCCTTTCCATCAGAATGTCTCATCTATCACTTCTGATACTTAATGGATTTTATTTTATTTTATTTTATAATTTTTTTAGATTTATTTATTATGTATACATCATTCTGCCTCCATGTATGCCCACACGCCAGAGGAGGGCGCCAGATCTCATTACAGATGGTTGTGAGCCACCATGTGGTTGCTGGGAATTGAACTCAGGACCTCTGGAAGAGCAGCCAGTGCTCTTAACCACTGAAGCCATCTCTCCAGCCCCCCTTAATGGATTTTATATATAACCTTATGGTCCTAGTTGTAAACTTAGGTGTGCTTAGGTTCAAATACAAATAAAATTTTAAGTGTTCATTCCCTTTTAAGCTGATTAGAAATGCTTAAAATACTTAACAGTTATACAGTTATATCTTATATAAGGGTAGGCATACACTAATTCCCATCTTCCCTTTTTTTACTGACAATGGTTTTGGATGTATGTCCATGAAACATTATCTGCTGTGTACCAGGCAGAAACATTTGAATGAGAAATACTTGGCTTTTTACCTATTTGTTCAGACTTCCTTCATAACTGCTGTTTGATGATATCTCTCCAGATTCCTGCAGACAGCATACGCATAGATTAAATTCCTGTCCCGACAGTGATTTCGGTTGGACAATTAACTGGTTTTGCCATGTAAAGCAGTCTTCTCGGACCCTATGGTACATAGGCACCACTTGATCATCTTTTGGTGTGGCGGTGCAGGTCCTGATTCAGTCAAACTTAACCCAAAGAACCTTCAAATCTTAAATGATCAAAATACTGGAATCCTAGAATCTTTCTTAACTAAAGGGGACCCAGAGTGTATGGAAACTTAATAGTGTTTAAAATATTGTTCCCAGACCCCTGCCTTTCTTCTCAAAGATCCACAGTTACTTTCTATGTTTCTCTGGGGTAAGATCGTGATTCCTTATAAAATAAGCATACCTGTCCAGATTCTTGAGCTATTGTCCTTTTGGTGCTGTGGGTGTTAGACCTTGAGGCACCCAAGGGATGGTGATTATGGAAGGGTGGCACCGTGAAGAACTTTGGGGGATGGTGCCATCAGTTCTCAGCTTTCATAACATTGTGCAGGATCAGTTCCGCTTATGGTATCATTGTAAATCATACCAGTGACCAACTAAACTTGTTTGGTGACTTAGTGCATGGTTATTTTGCATATGTTGTATGCCACCAGTAGTTGGTTCTGGCTTGTGTAGTGCCTCCCCCGTGGTCGTCTTCTTGGGTCCAGGTATGCACTCTGGAAGGCGTTCTGGTGTTTGCAGCATCACGGCATCTCACAGTTGCCATCTAGATTTGATCTCTGTGTCTACTGCGTCTTTTCTTTGGTGTGCTTGGTGTCTCTCTGTGAAATCTCTCCTCAATTTCCCCCAAACTCCTGGCTTTTTTGCTTGCATTGCATCATTTCTTCAATGCACTTTCACTTAAACTCGACAACATTATGATTTTTAGGTTGTAGCAGAGTCTTGAGCTTGAACGCACAGCCTGGAGCTGCCTAGTTTGGCACGAGGCTCTCATGTAACTGTAAGTTACATAGTTTTGGGTAAACTCCTCAGCATTTCTGGGCCTTGGTTTCTTATTTTTCAAACCAGGGGAGTAAGAGCATCCGTCTCTCTCACAGAGATACCATAAGAATGACATGTGTTGTTTTATCAGGGGCAAAGCATTTGGCATGGTTCTTGGGCATGCCTGGCGAATGCTATGTATTTTCATTTCCTTTCTTATGTGTGTGGATATTTTAGCAGCATGTTTGTCTGTGCACCATTTGCGTGCCTAGTGCCCATGGAGGCAAGAAGAGGATGTTGAATCCCTTGGATTCAACATCAATCTTCTGGAGTTACAGAAGGCTGTGAGCCGTGGGAATTGAACTCATGCTCTCTGGAAGAGCAACCAGTGCTCTTAACTGCCGAGCCATCCCTCCAGCCCCAATGTGGTAAATTCTGAATTAGCAATAACAGCAGCAGACAACTCCTGGGAGATGTGGACAGTCTTAAACAGCAAACAAACAGAAGAGACTCTTCTGGCCTTGTACTTACTGGACACAAAGCTCTGTGTTCACTTCTGATCTTCACTGCTGTGCTGCAAAGTTGGATTTATCCTCAGTTAAACATGGAAAAGAGAGGAGAGGGGAGGGGAGGGGAGGGGAGGGGAGAGGAATCACTTAACCAGGCAGTGAGTTGTTTGTGCTCTTATCAACTGGCAAATGCCTATGACACAGTAATCTTTTAGTGAAAAAGTGCTGGACGAATAGGTTAGGCTACCAGCCTGACACTTTAGAACAAGCTGACATTTATACGTAGGTAAAAACTCTCTTTTTAGCTTTTTATTATTCTGTTATATTTTTATCCATCACTGCAATTTAATAGGCAGAATCTCTGCCCTTTCTACCTCACTAAGCCAGCTCTTCCTCTTGGGCAACTACAGTGTAATTCTGCCTGTCAGCACCCATTCTCCTGTGATGGCGACTGTGCTAATGCTGTCACATCTCTCTGTGGTCTCTGAGCTCCAGAGTGCTGCTAGCCCACCACTCTCTGGCATCCTCACCTCTTAGTTCTCAGTCTCAGTACCACTCTGTCTTAGGCCCCTGCGCCTCTGGTCTTCTGTCCTGCTTGTTTGTGATAGCTTAGATAGGTTTTTTTTTTTCTTTCTTTTTTCTGAGATAAGGTTTCTTTGTGTAGCCCTGGCTGTCCTGGAACTCGCTTTGTAGACCAGTCTGACCTTGAACTCACAGAGATCTGCCTGCCTCTGCCCCCTAAGTGCTGGGATTAAAGGCATGTACCATCATTGCCTGGCTGACTTAGATTATTTTAAGAAAATGAAATTAATATATGTTTTAAAAAGAAGAGAACTCGGGCTGGAGAGATGGCTCAGAGGTTAAGAGCACTGCCTGCTCTTCTAAAGGTCCTGAGTTCAATTCCCAGCAACCACATGGTGGCTCACAGCCATCTGTAATGAGGTCTGGTGCCCTCTTCTGGCCTTCAGGCATACACACAGATAGAATATTGTATGCATAATAAATAAATATTAAAAAAAAAAAGAAGAGAACTCTTAAGAACCAAACTAGAATGTTGAAGTTGGCATTTTCTACAAGTATATAAATCAATAACTAGCTAGTACCTACAGAGTTCACTACTGGCTACAAAATATAATCCAAACAGTTGTTGACATTTCAATATATCCCTATGAAAATGGTTAAAAGAACAATTGTACATTCTTGTACAGCCTGTTCTTGTACAGCCAGGGCTACACAAAGAAACCTTATCTCAGAAAAAAGAAAAAAAAACAAAGTTTATAATTGATTTTTGACTACAAAAAGGCGATCAACTTCTATTTAAAACTGTAAACAGCAGTGAAATATAAACGCGGCACTTAAACATTTGGTCCAACAGCCTTTAATTTGGTTAAAAGTCTGTTGCTGTGGATGAGAGGGATTAGTCCGGTGTGCTCCCTGCCCCCAGCAGTGCAGCTGTCTGTCCCCTGCAGTCGTTAAGACCAACATTGCTGGTTGTACACTACAGGGCTTTTGATGGTTTAAGTAAACATATTGCATCTTCTGTGTTGGTGATTGTATGGTGTGGAGCATCCCTAAAGCTTGCGGGTCTGTAAACTACAGGTGTGTCTGCCCACACATTTCTGTTTCTTGTCCTAATCTTGATCTTACAAACCAATTTTGGCATCAGTAAGATTTTGACATAGAAAATCTTTGGACTTTTACACCTGTGAAACCCTTGTATCTGAGACCGAGAGCCCTGCCTTCTCCCCTCTGGTCCGCCCCACAAATGCTTGCTGGTGGGGAGTGGCAATTCTGTACAAGAGAAGACTCTGAGAACTCAGCCCTAACCCACCAGCATCCTGGTCCCTCCAACCCTATGGTACAAGACCTACAGCCTGTGAGCTGGGTTCAGGACTGATCACAATGATGAAGAGCCATCCCAGCAAAGCAACCATCATTTGTTCTCAGAAACAGTGAAAAACTGTGATATAAAAAAGACATTCGTAGAACAAATATAAAACCAACAGCATCCTGCATCTCCAACTGTGTCGTCACCACCAGCTTCTATATAAAATACTCTTATCCAGTTATTAAAATGCTGTTTTGAATATAAGTCACAGACATTGAGAAGATTAGAAAATCATTTTGTTCAGTTACCCTGTGCCACGCGCTCACAAGCCTGGCAAACAGAGGAATTAAGTACAAACGGGACAGAGGTGGCTTGCTCTAAGTTGGACACAGGAGTTTTCATGTAAAAAACGGTCAGGCAGAAGGGAGGTGGGCTTTACTGGGAGCACTAATCCTGGGCCCTGAAAGGTCCTGAAACTGGTGAGCACTTAGGAACAGAATTGCCCTGAGAAGTTGTAAGAACACCCAGCCTAAGCACCGCCTTAGGTCCACCCAGCACAGTGCTCCCTAAGTTGTCACAAAAGCGGTTGCAGATGTTCACTGACTGCAATCTCTACAACCTCAGTGTCCTGCTGCTCCCTGGACAAGGGGTCCTGACCCATTACAGCCACAGGTGATGCCTTGCTTCAGGGGCCATTGCTACTTCCTGCGACTGCTCAGCTCCCTCTGGATAGCACCATTGGTGGCCGCTTGCTTTCACTGTGCATGTGCCTCTCATGCCTCTTGGCAAATGCCTCGGCACAGCAGCCACACACAAAAGGCTTTTCCCTGTGTCTCCTGTCGTGGTCTTTGAGGTGAGACTCATGTTTGAAGACTTTGTCACAGAAGTAGCATGCAAACAAACGGTCTTTCATTGCTGTGAACATTTTTGTTTTTTTTTTTTTTAGCCAGGGGCACAGAAGAGTGACTTCCTATACACCTCACAGCTATATGACTTCATCCCTATCCAGACTTTTTGGTGTTCTTTTAGGTGGACCTGGGTGTGAAACCTTTTGTATACATTTTACAAGCAAATGACCTGTTCACTGTATGGAACTTCTCAGTCTGTCTTTGTTAGAAAAAGTCTTACCTTGTGCCTGGCAGGCAACTTGCTCCCACTAGTGACCAAAAAGCATATACTCACTCAAAAGATGTCCCTGGCGGTCGTTGTCTATCCTGGAGTCCGACCATCTTACACCCCGCTCACTCCAACATTAAATGTTAAGGCTGGGACCCAGATCTTTGCATTCTGGGGTTTGTATGGATTCTCCTCACTCCTTAGTTCTTTCAAAAAAATTTTTTTGAAACCTGAGCATAGTTGTGGGTGACTTGCTGTCCTGACTAGGAGAGGGAGGGTTCCTTCTACTGTGTCTTCTTCTGACTGTCCCATCATCATCCTGAGCATCTCAACCGGGGGCGATTTAGCTGGACCCCATACTGTGTAATCCCAAGTTTCTCCTCCATCGTCACCCTGAGCATCTCCAGCGGGGTGATTTAGCTGGACCCCATACTGTGTAATCCCGAGTTTCTCCTCCATCGTCACCCTGAGCATCTCCAGCGGGGTGATTTAGTTGGATCCCAATTGTGTAATCCCAAGTTTCTCCTCCATCGTCACCCTGAGCATCTCCAGCGGGGTGATTTAGCTGGACCCCATACTGTGTAATCCCAGATCTCTTCCCCATCATCACCCTGAGCATCTCCAGTGGGGCGATTTAGCCGGACCCCATACTGCGACTGACCATTATTCTCATCTATACACATTTCTGAGAATGGCGTTCATCCAAAAACTGGGTACCAAGAACCTGACCCAATGACATTATCAACATCCTCCTTTTGTGGAAATCTCTGCTGTGTACATGTAGTTCAGGACCTCCTCAAATATATCAGAATGAAGGCAAGCTATAGCTAACTGAGGAGCTATAGTTTTCTGATCATTGTCCTTAGATACATGCTTTCAGACATACTGATGAAAAACTCTGCGAACAGTTCAGGCCATTTATTTATTTATTTAGGTTTTTTGAGACAGGGTTTCTCTGTGTAACTATCCTGGGTGTCCTGGAACTCGCTTTGTAGATCAAGCTGGCCTCGAACCCATTCAGATCCATCAGGCTATTTTCTTAATTCCTTAAACACCAAGATCTTTAGATCAGAATAACTGTGATCCAGACACTGGACATTTCTTATAAACAGAATTATGAGTCATTTAGCCCCTTAAGACTGACTGCTTTCACATAATATATGTTGCCAGGTGGTGGCGGCGCATGCCTTTGATTCCAGCACTCGGGAAACAGAGGGAGGTGGATCTCTGACAGAGCTAGTTCCAAGACAGCAAGGATACACAAAGACCCCTGCTTCAAAAGACCAAAAAAAAAAAAAGTTTATTGTTTATAAGTTTTAATTTTTGAGAGTCTCATTTTTTTAAGGTTGGTTTTGAACCCCCATGCTAATGATTCTTTTGCCCCAGCCTCTGAAGGCTAGGGCTATAGCAACCACCATGCCTAGTGGAATTCCTCTTTTCTGAAGCTTTATGATGTAATCTGCCCCATACCTAGGCTGTACAGAAGTCACAGTCTGTTTGGTAAAGCTACAGATTCCTGAAATGCTAGATGCTGTTTCTTCCCTCCAGAACAGAATTCAGGTTTCTTGCTGCCTCCTCTGTGTCCCTGCATGGCTCCGTTGTGGCCCTGTGTGGCTGACTGCTGAGACTGATGCGGTGCTCTTCACAGATCACAGGTCTCTCGCTGCCTCCTCTGTGGCCCTGTGTGGCTTACCGCTAAGATTGGTGCAGTGCTCTTCACAGATTCAGGTCTCTTGTTGCTTCCTCTGTGGCCCTGCGTGGCTCTGCTGTGGCCTTGCGTGGCTGACTGCTGAGCCTATTGTAGTGCTCTTCACAGATCGCAAGTCTCTTACTGCCTCCTCTATGGCCCTGCATGGCTCCGCTGTGGCCCTGCTTGACTGACCACTAAGACTGATGTAGTGCTCTTCACAGATGACAGGTCTCTTGTCGCCTCTTCTGTGGCCCTGCGTGGCTGACCACTAAGATTGGCGCAATGCTCTTCATAGGTTGCAGGCCTTTTGTTGCTTCCTCTGTGGCCCTGTGTGGCTGACTGCTAAGATTGGTGCAGTGTTCTTCATAGATCACAGATCTCTTGCTGCCTCCTCTGTGGCCCTGTGTGGATCCACTGTGGCCCTGCGTGGCTGACCACTAAGACTGACACTCATACTGCTTGGTGGGAATGTTTTTATTTCTTCCTCCTAGTCTAGAAACAACACGTTCTTTTGTAGTAATCAAAGTCTCTTTTTCTGTGCAAACCCTCTGTCGCCTCTCTACTTTCCCTTCTCTGCCTTCTCTTTGTTTCTTATAAAGTGAAATCAGAAGCAAGTAGCAGCCAGGAACCTTGCTGACAGGGAAGCAGACCTCTGCTGGGTAGCTACCAAGCACCTGTGGTGGCTCTGCTGGGATTTTTGTGTGGTTTCTCTTGATAGAAGCCTCCGGTAGGTTAGTGCCATTGTTATGATTATGCAGGGAGCCTCTTAAGTTTGTTAAGGCTAAGGTCACCTAGATCCACTTAAATGCCATTAGGATTTGAATTTAAATAGACTGAGTTGAAAATCCAGTTTTAATCATGCTATACTATTATCCTTTCCTTTTAATTTAATAATTTTTGGTATTCAATTTGTTGAGTAACATTACCTACATGGAACAAAATTCAGAGGCAAGAGAAGTGTGCCCAGTGAAAGCTGCTCACCATCTGATTCCTTTGCTGGAGGAGTATACCACCCACCTAGTTCCTTTTGAATTCTTGCAGAAATTTTCTAAGCATGCAAAAGAATATACATGTATTTTATTGAAATATTAGTACTTGTAAAAATATGATTTTTAAAAATATGCTTTGGATGCTATTAATTTGTCACTCATTGTAGAGTTGTCTTTGTTTTTGGTGCCAGGGATTGGATTTGAGCCTGTTTGCATGCTAGGCAACCTCTACAGTTCAGCCACACCCCTAGCACTGGCCTTCTCTGGCTATATTATTATGCTGCATGTCTATAGCACACCCATATCTCACGTGGATGAATCACAATGAAGATACAATGAGAGATGGAGGGAGAGAGGATGGGAGGGAGGGAGCGAGCAGGGAAAGGCGGATGTAGGCTCAGTCCTGAGGCCGTAATCAATGCCTATTAACACAGGTGTTGGAGAAACCCTTCTTTTCCTATAGTCTCCAGTGAGGCTGGTTAGTCATTTCGTAGGTCTGCTCTGATGGGGCGAGCCCGAGCCGCAAGGCTAACTCACAGTGCCAGTGTGTGTGCTTTTCTCCAGCAACCACAGCTGGAAAGTGTAGCTATGTTTTCATCACATTGCTGCGCACTCACCTCCTCTTCCTTCTAGGGTGTATGTGTGTGTTTGTGTGCCCGCGCGCAATGAACTGAACTCACGAGGGCTTTTCAGGTGTGAGGCGAGTGCTCTACCACTGAACTCCATCCCTAGCCCCTCTTCTAGGAGGATTTAATAAATGCTTATGGGCTTAAATTATGGATTTGAATGTGATATGCTAGAGAGGGATGGTGTGTTGTCACACAGCCTTTGGGTCCTAACAGGTCGACTTTTTGCTGTCGCTCTTCCTGTGAATTTGCCTTCTAAGGCAAAGGAGAATGTCTTTCAATACTCTACTTATTGATGAAATATGATTTGTATTGAGTAGGCTAACTCGTGTAACTGCTAACGCATCTACATTCATTTCCCTTCCTACTTTGTCTTCTTTTTTAGCTTGTGAAGCTCTGCATTGCGATGATTGACACTGGCAAAGCCTTCTGTGTTGCAAATAAACAGTTCATGAATGGGATTCGAGACCTAGCACAGTATTCTAGTAACGACGCTGTCGTTGAGGTTGGTATCACTAAGATTACAGGTAAAGTGATGAGTATGATAGAAGGCCTCATGATTATATGATCATGTATTATTCTACCCATTAATGGTTATAGAGAACTTAGCCAGAGTAGAAGGCTGCCATTGCTTGGCGCCATGTTCCACAGTTCTGGTTTTTAACTTTAGCATGTTAAAGTTTGATTTCTTGTTGTGCATACTTAGCATCACTGCCATAACCTCACTTCACAGACTTCAGGTTTGCATGCAGATAGGTGAGCTGAAGCAGGCAGTGGTCACGAGCAGAATCAGGTCACCAGTGGGTGACTGTTAATCAGCTGTGTGCCTGGAGCTGTATGGCTTCTGGTTGGCCTGTGGCCCCGGGTTCGCTTATACCCCTTGTTCTGCTCTATAGTGCTACTGATGTTTCTTTCATGGTGAAAACTAGATTGGGAAGAAACAGGTATGTTTTGATAATTATGTGATCCATAGTTGCTTACAGAGGCACACCGTTGATGCTATCAAACCTTTAGGATCACATGTTGCGGATGGGGCAGTACCAATTCCTTGATTTTTCTAGGCCTTAACCTGTTATCACATGTAGACTTGTGGTAGACATGACCTCTGCAGAGCATGTCCAGTGAGTCATTGAGATTGTCCTTGGAAGCAAATGTTATTGTTTACAGGCTAACCTGATTTTTGTGAGATTTAAATGCTAAGTAATATTTTTGTAGCTTGTAAGTGACTTGATTTTCCTTTGGTTTCTTCCTTACAGACAAGTTTGACCAAGTTTTCTGACAGTCTTCAAGAAATGATAAATTTTCACACAGTAAGTATCAGTGAGTAGGCGATGCCATGGTCGCTGACACTCTTGAGCGGCAGTCTTTCGTGAGATGGCTTGATTGGTCTTAAGTTGGGGTGGGGAAGAAGGAAGTGGGTCTGCTTTCTTCATTTCCAGTTCTAGCATAATAAGTCTCTTCCCACTGTGCACAGTGAGCGTTACTTGTATGAGCCATGGTTATTTTCTGGAGCATGGACCGTTTCCCAATGGCTTCACCACTGCAGAAAATGATATTCCCCCGTAATAAACTCAATATCATAAAATAATACTCATTAAAGTTATTTTTCCACTTTGAGTTCTGTGCAGTGTTTTCGGGAGTTTTCATTTGCTTATGTAACTTTTTCAATAGCTAAAAATAAGAAAGAATCAAAAAATCAAAAATGCTTGGGTTAGCTATCATCACAAGCCAGGTAAAAACACCAAGAAGTACCAGCTGATGTAATGATCAATTTACTCTAATAGAATTATGTGGCCCAGGGTAGTGACGCGGAGGAATGAGCTGTGTACACTGTCAATCAAGAAGTAACGGACAGCACTGGTAGTGAGTTGTAACTGAAACAGTTCGAGATGGAAACACGCAGGGATGCAGGAGTACAGCTTTGCCAAAGGATGACTCCCTGTCTGAACTCTGTTAGCAGAGCAAGTCACAGCAGCATCAGAGCAGATCTCAGCAGCAGGAAACCCAAAATGACCATCAATATCTTGTGTGTGGCTGACAGTATGTTACGGCGGTTGGCCACCACTCCAGTACTTGGCACCTTAGAAAAACACACACTCTTGTTTATTGGGCAGGATGTGAAGCTGCCAGCTAGCCTCTGCACTTGCTTCTGCCTGGGTGGCTTGTCTGTGGCTAGAGGAGTCAACGTGTCTAGTGTGAAGCCTGGCTGGCATTGACTGGGTGTCTAGCACCTGTCATTTCTTAAGACCAAGGTCTAGAAGTCACACTGCTTCCTCTTCTGCTGCAGTCACAGCCAGGTCAAATTCAAGATAAGAGAATAAAGTGTAACTCTTGGCTGTACAGTGATGTGCTTCTGCGGGCATGGGAGAATTGTTGGTAACCTCTGTATATAAAACTGTCTGTCACAGTTTTAAATATCTAATGTGTGACATTTGTATGTCTGTAGTAAATTGGTCTTCATTTATTTATGACATCTATATCAGAATCCTTTTTTTGTTTGTTTTGTTTTTTTTGTTTTTCAAGACAGGGTTTGTCTGTGTAGCCCTGGCTGTCCTGAAACTCACTCTGTAGACCAGGCTGGCATTTCTCTGTATAATAGCCCTGTTTCTCCTGGAGCTTGCTCTGAAGACCAGGCTGTCCTTGAACTCGCAGAGCTCTGCCTGCCTCTGCCTCCTGAGTGCTGGGATTAAAGGCGTGCGCCACTACCACTGGCTGGATCATGTCCACTTCCCCCTCTTAGTGCGGGACCCCATCTGGCTTGGACCTGTGCCGGCCTTGTGCACGCTGCACAGTCTCTGTGAGTTTATATGTACACCAGAGATCCTGATTCTTAAATAGTGGTCCCTGCCACAGCAGCATCAGTGTCACCAGCATCACCTGTAAACTTGTTGGACCTATAGAGCCTCAGCTCCAACTCTAGATCTGTGTCATCAGAGAAGCCACTTAGAAAGCCACTCTTAGAGCCACTATGGCTCACAGGCCAAATCTAGTCTCCTGCTTTTATTTTTTTATTTATTTTCAGGTCAAGTTTTATTCAAATATAGCTTTACTCATTTTTTTGAGTTTTATATTTATGACATGGTTGAATAATTGTGATACTCAGTGCATATCTCAAGGGATTAAAACACTTGTGTCTCGCCCTTTCCGGAGGAAGTGTGCTGACTTTGTTCTTGTGGACCTCTTAATCTTTGTCTAATTCTGGGGCTGTGAAACCCATCAAAGAGGCTACTTTCTGTATTTGTGAACATCATTTAGTAATTAAGCCGCCTTTGGTAAATTCTCAGTGAAGTTAGGTGTGAGCCAGGCTGCAAACCAGCCTAATTAAGGTGTTAGCGTCTTTGGTGGTAAGGACTAGGAATCCAGAAATGTGCTGCTGGTTTGTCTGTCTGTCTGTCTTTCCTGTTTTTCTGTAAAGCACCCTGGTCACCCTGAATCTTCAGTTCAGTGTGACTATAGAAGCGAGCTGCCTGGAGACCTTAGTAAATGTAGATTTTGATCCTTTCTCCTCTCCACCTTTCCCTTCTATATCCTTTCTTGTCTCCTCCTCCCTTCTCCCATTCCTTTCCTTCCCTTTCCTATTTCCTTTTCCCTCTTTCCTTTCTCCTCCTTTAGTTTCCCTTTCCTTTCCCTTCCTTCCTGACAGGGTCTCTGATAGTCTAGGCTAGCCCAGTGCTCACTGTGTACCTAGGCTGCCTTCCATTTGTGATCTTCCCGCTTCTGCCTCCTGTTTGCTGCTGGCCCATCGGCCTGCTCCTGCATGCTGGACAGCGGTTCTGCATTTCTAAGAACGAGTTGGCGTTGCACTGTCAGCCAGGTCAGGCTGGCCTAGAACTCATGGCCCTTCTGTCTCAGCCTCTCAAATGCCTAGCCCTCAAATGTTGGCCATATGATTTTAAGACATAACCCAGTAGAGAATCATTGCCTGAAGACAGAAGAAAGGTCTATAGATTAGCATGGGCAAAAGATGTAGAAAAAGTGGAACAAATTCAAACGTTTGTTACCTTTTGGAAGTTGTAATAGTGAATCTTCATTGTTAATCGATTGGAATTTGGGTCACCTAGGAGATACTGTGCTGGGAAGTCTGTAAAGATATTTTAGATTTAACCAAGGAAGGAAGACACTCCCGAGTGTAGGTGCCCCATCCCACGGGTTGAGGTCCCGGACTGAGTAGAGACAAAAGCAGACTGAGCACCAGCATTCATCTTTCTCTGCTTTCTGACCACAGATGTGCCCCATGCCCCTGCCACCAGTTAGAGCTGCTCTCATTGCTGTGCCCTGCCTCTCACTGTGAGCAGAATATAAACCCTTCCTTCCCCACGTCACCTTAGTCACAGCGATGAGAAGTCACTAAGACAGAAAACAGTGTGAAGAGTGGGATTGTTGCTGTGATGAGCCCGATCATGTGATTGGTAGGCTTAGAACTGGTTTGCAGGAGGGATGGGGGAGAAGCCGTACAACCAGAGCTTAATGGACCATGCAGGATACTGATGGAGACATGGACTTTAAAGACCGTCATAGATTTCAGAGAGTGTCAAGGACTCTTGGGGATTGAGCTAGAAACCATTTATGTTATGTTCTGGAAAGCAATCTGACTCTACTCTGCCCATGTCCTGAGAACTAGAGAGACTGAGTTAAAGAGCAGTGGACCAATGGTATTGGAGGAGGACATTTCAAGACATCACAGCATCCACGTTGTTGTGGTTACTACTCACTCCTCTAGTCCAAGTTCACAGTGAGAGAGGGAACAGGGAGGATGGAAAGGCATGAAAGACATGGTTTGGTGAGGAGTGTAGCAAATGCAAAGTCCTGGATAGGCATGGTGTGGAGAAAGCCCTGTGATTGTTACAGAGATTAGCTGTGTTAAGGAGCGCCCTGACATTTTGTACTGGGACAGTAGGTGAAGAACCTCAAGGGCAAGACCGCACCATTAAAGGCTGCATACAGAATGTGAAAAGGAGAAAGACAACCAAGAGGACCCGTGCATGGCTTCCCTGCTTGAAAACAACCTTCTAGGGAAGTGTTTGTTTCCCTAGGTTCAGCCACAAAGTGCAGAGTTTGCCAGCCTCGTCCACATGGTGCTGATTTTGCTGGCATGCAAAATGTAGGAACATAGGGTCATGGAGTCTTCCAAGATTCTGGAAAAGTGCTGAAGCAAGGTTGGATTCCAGGCGAGGAGATCATTTGTGAGTGAAGTCTAAGTTGCAGTGGAGACTCAGGATGTTGGGATGCCAGAATCCTGGTACAGCAGTAGAAAAAACCTGCAGGGACCAAGTGGAGCTGACCTGAGAGAAAACTGGAGGAGCAGGGCTGCCCAAGGCCTTTAGAGCACCAAAGATGCCAGAAGCCCTAAATGTTGTATACGTAACTGCAGGATTTTATACATCCCTAACTGGATTTTGGTCTGATCCTACCTTGCTAGGTTCCTATTCCTCCATTTTAGAGTGAGCATACTTTGTCTCATTACATTTTGGAAGTAGTTAACTTATTAATTTTATAATGCCTCAAAATTAAGACATGCGTTGAGTCTTACAAGAGAAATTAGGCTTTTGAGTAATGTTGGAACTGGTAAGTCTGAGGGGACTTTGGAAGTAAGATGAATGCATTTTGCATTATGAGATGGCCATGAGTCTCAGGAAGGCGGGGTAGAATGTTTTGGTTAAAAGTGATCTATTTGGATGTCAAATCTCCTCATGATCAGTGTGACGTGATGTAGAGTCACGTTGGAGGCTCTCCTCTGGGCATGTCTGTAAAGGTGGTTTAACAAAGGATCGAAGATCCACCTTGAGTGTGGGTGGCACCAACCAACCCGTGGACTGGGGTCCAGGAATGATTCAAAGGGCAGAGGAGAAATTGAGCTGAGCACCACAGTTCATCTTTTCCTGCTTCCTGCGTGGAGATGCCGTGTAACATGCTGTCTCATGCGCCTGCTGTCACGCTGTATCTTCTCTCCCTACCATGCCTTTCCTGCTGTGATGGAGTCAAAATAAACTCTTTTTTTTTTTTTTTAAAAAGTTGGTTTTGTCAGTGATTTTTTGTCACAACAGTAACAGTAACTAACGAGGAACGTAACCACTGAAGGTTACACGACAGAGCCTTCTTGATTTGTTTTAGCTCTTGCTATTACAGGCCTGGTGAGATTGCGCAAAAGATTCAGTGACACCACAGGGTCAAAGCTATTACCCTGCCCCTTAGGAGAGGATTTGGAAGGGGCAATAATGATTTTGTGTCCTGTATTCATCAGGTAGGAGACGTGTGGTCTCTGGATGATACGAATTTTAAAGACTTGAGAACACGCGCTCCCAGAGTCAGTGGTTCCTAAATAAGCGGCAGGAATGGGAAGCAGGGTTTATGCTACCTGTAGATTTGTTGCCGCCCCACCCCCCACCCCGCGCTGACTTTGTGAAGTGATTTCTCTGTTATCTGTGATGTGCTTCTTGGCTTTCATCCTTTCTTCAGCACAGCACGGAGTATGTTGTCCTAACGGGACCCAGGCACAAACGGGAAATAGCTTGAGTGTGAGCACTGATTGCCGAGTCCTGTATTATTTTCTGTAGTTTAATGAGATAACGTGACATTTTTTCATACGTGGTTGTTCACAACAAGAGTGTTGCATTTCTAGGAATGGAAGTGAGCCTTAGCTTTCTGTTGGTGACTGTCATAGCTGCTTACCTTTAGCATCTGAAAAGAAATGTACACCATAGCAAGGTGTAGATTGGTGACCAGGAGCTGAGCTAAGACTCCAGCTGACTAATTGAGGCAGTTCTGTATACAGCTCAGCACTGGGAAAGTTTGCCAGGAGGTAGCTTATGTCTTAACATTGGCAAATAGGAAACGCTTTTATTCAGTTGCTCCTGCATTAGCAGCCTTGACTTCACCAGAAAGGGTGAGATACAAAGGCATAGGCCAGCCTCGTGCAATGGCAATGCTGTAACTCCAGCACCAGGGAGACTGTGCCTGAGCGGGAAACATAGCAACTTTCCAGCCAGCCTGGCCTACAGAGTGAAGTCTTGTTTCCAAAAGACACAAGCGTTAATGGGTTTCTTAAAATACTTCTCTTGCTATTCAAATGCATATAAATTTTATTTTGGGAACGCAGTGTTTTGGAGGATGTGAATGATATATTACAATTTTGAAATACATTTTTTTCCTTTGGAATGCTTTTACAGCTTTGCTGTGGAATAGTGTACATATTGCATAACTATTAATGTTGGTAAGATTTGACATATTTTGTGCCCCCAGAGTTTCCTTTTGCTTCTCTGTAATTCCTTCTCTCTTCCTCAATCCTCCTCATTCCTAGTCAGTTACTGGTCTGTAGTCTATCATAATTAATTAATTTGTTTTGAGGAGTTCTCGTAACTTTCACTCTTAATTATTTTCGGACTCAGTCAAATTATGTGTATAATAGTTGATTTCTTTTTATTGCTCAGCAACATTGGATCACATGAGTATATCACCATGCGTATATGCGCTCATTTGTTCATGACTATGTTATCTACCGCCATATTACAATTAACCCCAAATTTAGAGGCTTAAGAAAGCAAATCTCTAGTACCTCCTAGTTTTCTGAGCTAGGAGTTTGGGAGAGCTTCACTTGGTGGCTCTGGCTCAGTCTTTGCTGAGATGCTGTTTCAGTATTGGGGCTGGGACCTTTGTCATTTGAAGTCCTCACATGGGCTGGTGGGAGACGTGCACTTCTTAGCCAGAGGCCCACGCTTTTCACCAAGGACCGTCTTTGCAGGGCTGTGTGAGTGTTCTTATGACATGGAGTCTGTTACTCTCCAAACGTGACCCAAGAGCAAGGAAAGAGAACATCAGCGTCTTTCATGGCCTAGTTCCAGAAGTCATATTGTGTTTCTTTTGTTACTGTTTGGAAGAAGCAAGTGACAGCTCCCACTCGAGGAGAGAAGAATTAGGGTCTGCTTTTTGATCACCAAAGAATTTGTGGATGTTCAAAGTGAAATGGTGTGCCCGTTTAGTCATAGCTACTTGGGTGACCCAGAGGGGTAGAGTGTCACAATCCAATTGGAAGCTATCCTGGGCATCAAATCTATCTCAGGAAAGGAGAAAATTTGCCCCATGTGGTGGCACACATCTCTATTCCCAGCACTTGGGAGGCAGAGACTGGCAGTTTCTGAGTTGGAGGCCAGCCTGGAATATATGGTGAGTTCCAGGACAGCCTGAGCTACATAGTGAGACCCTAAAAATAAAATAAATATAAAAATAAAAAATTGTGGACTTATTTTAAGTGTTCCACAATGGGCCATTGTATCACTTTTCAGTTTGGACTATTACAGATACAACTGCTTGTTACATATCTACCTACCTAAATACATACATATGTATCGATCTGTCGATACACATTTATTGTGTGTGTGTAAATGTCTGGGGTAGTTAGATGAATAGAAGGAAAAGGAGCAAGACTGCTCCCAGGTGTGGCGGAGGAGAAGGTGGATATGTCAGAGAGCATAGCCAGAGGCAGGGGCATCTGGGAGAGTCCAGAGAGGACCTGACCCTGAGCCAGGTGACAGGGTTGGGGGGAGAGGACAAGTAGGTGCAGGCAGCCAGGAGGCCCAAAAGAGTAGATGAAAAGGGCCAGGTAACCAAAGTGGTTGATTATATAGGGAAGGGCAGCTGGGGAAGGACAGTCTAGCTCCTGGACTGGGGAAGGTAGGGCAGGGCAGGGGGCGGGGTATGCCGGCCGGGAATGCCAGGAATGCGCTATAACAAGCAGGGACTGAGGGATGCAGGGAGAACCCGACTGTCAGCATCCGCTTTGGTGTGATAATAGGCACCTCAACTGGCACTTCATCCCAGGTTTGAAACTTTACAGTAGTACGGCTCATCTCCAGGATGGCATCATGTGAACTTCTACCACTTGCATAATGAATCATGTGCTAAGAGAAGAAAGTACAGAAAAATAATTTCATATATGAATGTTCAATTTGGATGTTAAAATTTCTTTTACATATTACATTCTTTAAAATGTTAGTATCATTAAAGAAATCAAAACCTTCCAAATTTGGAGACAGTTTTCCCAGTGATTGGCACCTGTCTCCCTCAACCGTGTGTGAGCTGCACTTGGGTCATACAAGTGTATTTATTCTGTAGAGTTGCTGGGGGTTACTTCTTGACCTTTTGGCTAAGATCAGGTACTGATGCAATGGTTTTTAGTTGCTTTCCCTGAATTTCTTTTATGCTGAAATGTCATCTTTTGTACTTTAAAGGAACCTCACTGAGCGGTCAGAGTGTGCACCCTGGCCATGTGCTTGTCACGTGCTTTGTCGTTTTTAAACTTACACGTCTGGAATTGATCTCTTGTGGCACATGGCTTTAGAGGCTTTGGTAGTACGTATGTGTGTGTCTTGACACTGCAATCAAGACGACTCAGCGCATCCCCCTCACCCCCGCGCGCGCACAACCTCATGTTGCCCTTCCTCACCTCCAGTTAACACACATCACACATTCTCCTCCCTTCTCTACTGGGGATTGCTGATTGTTTTCTACTCCTATAGCTTTGCTTTCCCCTAAATGCTGTAAATCTCAGCTTGTGAGGTGCTGTGACTGGGTTTTATTTACCCAGCCAAGTGCGCAGAGATTCATCTGTTTGTGTGCATTACAAGTGCTTCCCTTGTATTAGTGTCTCAATGTCTTTCCATTTCCTGGAGAAGGGATGTAAGTTGTCTCTGTTTTCAGCGGTTGTGGATACAGCTGTGGCAGAATTTACCTCTAGCTGTTTCTGTGAGCCTCCGTTTTCCTCTTGGATTTAAGAAGGAGTGGGATTGGTAGGCGCCATCCAAGCCCAGCTTGACCTTACATAATATGGGGTTTTAAATCACAATTTTTATTTCTTAAGTCTGCTAGTTGTTGATTCCTCTTTTGTGAGCTTTGGTAGGTTTTGCGTTTCAGAAAAAAGAAATGCCCCTTTTCTATTGAGTTTCTGGGCTTATAATTGGTTCCCAACCACACACATTATCTTTTTAATATCTACTGTGCTGAGGTCATACCTGCCTCCTAAATATCCAAAACTTGGCCTTTTCATTTCCCTTCTCTTTGCTTGGGCTCGATAGATGTGTTTATATAAGTATTCACCCTTCAGACCAGAGTAGGAAAGAGATTTATTGAGCCTGCTGCGAGAGCATAGTGTACATGGCGTTACAGTGGAAGCTGCCTGTGTGTAAGAGATAGTGGGCCCTTTAAAGCCTTCTTCAGAGTGGCCGCCTTACAGTGTCCTTCATGCAGTTCCTTTCCCTTACAGGAGGGCAGCCCTGGCTGGCTGGCGTTTGATTCCCAGCAGAGCCTGGGTTTGCAGGCCAGCAGCTACTAGTCAGGTAATTTTAATTGACTGTAACGGGTCCCTCTGATAGCCACCTGTGGTGACAACATGCTTTCTCTTTAGGGACACGCTCTTGAGCAGCCTTGTGAAAATGCCCCAGTGAGGGCCCGTTCCTGTCATGGCCTTCCATTTACTAGTTTTATAATCTCAACCATGGATTGGTTTTATTGCTCTTTCTTTATCATTTTCTATTTAACTCCATTTTGATTTCTGTTGTTTCTTTTGCTTACATTGGGCTTACTAGGATACAGGTGAAAAAGTAATTTTCCTGGAAGCAAACTGGGCAGATGTAGTAGAATTGTAGTGTAGAATGACTCATGAGATTTTTTGTTTTTGCTGTTTTGTCTATTGGGTATTTTTGTTTTGTTTTGTTTTTTTCTGCCTATTCATCTCACTCTGATTCAAGCTCCAAATTTGAAGTCATTCTGAAAATTATGAAAGTACTTGGAATTTCTGTAGTGAGACCCATCAGTGTTGGTTACGGGCATCCTAATCCCTGGGCAAGAGACTGCTCTGAGGGCTGAGATTTTGTTCTTTCTACCACAGCTGCCCTTTGACCCACAAGACTGTGTAATGCTCACTGGGATTCAGCTCATCCATTGTCTGTGTTCCCAAGTCTTCCCCAGTGGAAATGCTTGCTGTGGTGTCTCGCAGGGCCAAGCCTGTTTCCAGCTGGGGTGGAGAAAGAGAAGTGTTGCTATTGGGTTGTCTTCCAATTTCGAAGTAGAATTAAGGATTTTTTTTTCTTTTCCATTAAATTTCTTTTATGTAGTGAAGAGAAGCAAGTTATTTTTGAGACTGGGAGAATTTGGCTTACAATTGGTTTCAATTTCTTTTATCACTGTCTTTTATAGTCGTCCATAAGAAATAAAATGTGGTACTGGAGAGATGGCTCAGCGGTTAAGAGCACTGATTGACTGCTCTTCCAGAGGTCCTGAGTTCAATTCCCAGCACCCACATGGGGGCTCACAACCACCCAGTTGTGAGATCTGGTGTCATCTTCTGGTCTTCAGGCATGCATACAGGCCGAACACTGTATACATAATACAAAAAAGTAAATCTTTACAAAGAAAAATAAGGTGTTATTAGAATTGGTGGGGTGCTGCGGTATTTATGTTTCTCTTTCCTTTCTTACATTTAATGCTATATTTTATCTTCTAGATCCTGTTTGATCAAACTCAGAGATCGATTAAGGCACAGCTTCAGAACTTCGTTAAAGAGTAAGTCAGCTGCGGACTAGAGGGCAGAAAACAATCAGCCAGTGGTTGCTGGGGTGGGGGAATGTGGTGGCCTGGGAGTCTGGCTAGAGATACCCAAAGAGAAAGAAATTATAGGTCTCAGATTTCTGAAAATATTTGCTGTTTGCTTTGTGAAATGTGATTAATTTCTTTTGAGTTTGTGAGGGAGTCAGATTCACCTTGAACATATGTTTAAGTAACACTTCTTTCTGGTTAGAATCCGGAAAGTTTTCTAAATGTATATAAAAAATGTAATTTAAAGGTCCCAAGGGTGGTTGAAATATTTACTGTATTCAAAGCTAGGTTGTCTCGTCTCAATGTGGTATTTTCTTTGAAGAGAAGATAATAGACAAGAAAGAGCCACAGAAGTGATATATTGTTATATGTGACCCTTTGGAAGAGATTCACTATGTTTATACATATGTTATCACACAAGTGACATATTGTTATGTGTGACCCTTTGGAAGAGATTCACTATATTTACATATATATTACCACAGAAGTGATATATTGTTATGTGTGAACCTTTGGAAGAGATTCACTATATTTACGTATGAAATAAAATTGAAGTGAAAGTAAAAAAAGTCCAAATTTGCCAAGTTAAGGAAAATTTTTTTTTCACATTCGTAATTTAGGTTTTCTCCTATGATTTCCAGCGGAGAGTTTATAATTCTAATACAGTATTAAAGATAAGTAAGGAGCTGGGCGATGGTGGTGCACATCTTTAATTCCAGCACTTGGGAGGCAAAGGCAGGCAGATCGAGGCCAGTCTGGTCTACAGAGTGAGTTCCAGGACAACCAGAGCTACCAGAGCTACAGAGAAACCCTGTATTTTTTTTAAAAAAAAAAAAAAGACAAGGAACATTATAGGAATAGTGTCAAATATTATCTACAGCTGTTTTGAGTAGTTTTGGGCTTGTGTTTTTCACACAGTGCTTATGGCTTAGCCCAGTAGGTTAGAATTATCCTACAAAGATGTCTCACAGCTCTGGGTTCTTTTTTCTTTACTCTTCCTTCCTTTCTTCCTTCCTTCCTTCCTTCCTTCCTTCCTTCCTTCCTTCCTTCCTTCCTTCCTTCCTTTTGAGATTTGTTTGTTTAATATACATTGGTGTTTTGCCTGTATGTCTGGGTGAGGGTGTTGTATCCCTTGGAACTGGAGTTACAGACAGGTGTGAGCGGCCATGTGGGTGCTAGGAATTGAACCCAGGTCCTCTGGAAGAGCAGCCAGTGCTCTAAATGACTCAGCCATCTCCCAAGCCTCTCACAGCTTTTTTTCAAATTACTTCAGAATGCTTTAATACACAGAGAGTCTTAGATACACACAGAAACTTGTGGAATGTTTTTAAACCCGTTATATAGTCTTTCTTAGATGTATTTTATGCCCAGTAAAAACCATTCATCTTCAGCTTAGTTTGTCAGCTGTGGTCTAGTAGATGAGGGCTCACGATTACCTTAGGGTCACTAAGGGTCAGGGACTTCACCTTTCCAGACTGTTACGTGGCATGTTGCAAGCTTTACTGGGTCCAGCTCTTTATAAATTTGTGTACATGTGTAAAAAGACTTTTCATTTTTATCCTTTATGTGTTTTTAACCATATAATTCTCTCTTAATAAGAAATTGTTTCTTCTGCTCCCATTTTTTTTGGTATTTTTAAACAAAACCTTGCTCAGTAGCCCAGGCTGGCATGGTGCCAACAGCCCTTTTTCCATAGCCCCCAAAGTTGTGGTTGCAGGTGTGTTGTGTGATGTGTTGGGGAGCCCAGCTTCCAAATAAATCACACACAGAGGCTTATTCTTAGTTGTAGAATGCCCAGCCTTAGCTTGGCTTGTTTCTTGCCAGCTTTTTTTTTTTTTTTTTTTTAACTTAAATTAACCCATCTACCTTTTGCCTCTGGGCTTTTACCTTTTTCTATTACTGTATATCTTACTTTTACTTTTACTCCATGGCCAGCTCGATGGGTGGCCTCTTAGGTCCTCCTCTCTTTGATCTCTTGTTGTTCCTCCTTTTCCTTGTTTCTCCTTCTGTTTATACTCTGTGCCTGCCAGCCCCGCCTATCCTTGCTCTTGCCTCGCAATTAGCCAATCAACTCTTTATTGGGTGTTTTAGACAGCTTCACAGAGTTAAACAAATGCATCATAAACAAAAGTAACAAACCTTAAAATAATATTCCCCAACAGTGCGTTGCCCTTGAGGTGGGCTTATGAGTATTGTTTCTTAAAATCAAAAGTAGGTCTTAAATACGTCCCAGGTTCTTAGGATTTATCTGGAAGGTAAATAAATTTTAAGCTTTGCGAAAGGCC
Organism: Ondatra zibethicus; assembly: GCA_004026605.1. Taxonomy (NCBI): domain Eukaryota; kingdom Metazoa; phylum Chordata; class Mammalia; order Rodentia; family Cricetidae; genus Ondatra; species Ondatra zibethicus. The sequence goes on along the minus strand of PVIU01000777.1, from coordinate 239,091 downwards.
ATTCATATCTGTATTCCTATACACATTCTCAATAGTAAGCCTTACACTACTATTTAGAAAACAGGATCATGGTTCAACCAAGTACATGCTTTGAATTTATCTTTAGAAAAATTACCTTTCTGTTCTGTTGCATTAATTTTATCATTATTTCCATTTGAATCATATAGATAAAAATAATGAAACATTAGCTCACTTTATGAAGATCTATATACACAGAATGATGATACTCATAATCCAAAATCTAGGGATCTAAAATAGTCCAAATCCGAAACTTTTTGAGCTCTCAGCTCTTGAGTATTGAATTAAGCTATAGACTGGAAGTCTGTATAAATGTCCCTGAGTCACAGAAATCCCAGACCTGAACTTCCTTGGTTCAGGCCTCTCAGGATGGTGGCACCCAGAAACTGGGGAAGGATGTGTCCTTCAGCTGGATTAGCCGTGACTGCCAGTGTCTGATGACACACGTGACTGAAGGGACAGTAGCATGGAATTCTGAGGTTATTTTGCCAGAATTTTGAAGAAAGTTTTATTTTTTAGAGATCTTAGAAAATTCAAAGATGCCAAGAAACAGTTTGAAAAAGTCAGCGAAGAAAAGGAAAATGCACTAGTGAAAAACGCCCAAGTTCAGAGAAACAAGCAGCACGAAGTGGAAGAGGCCACAAACATTCTCACCGCCACAAGGAAGTGCTTCCGGCACATAGCTCTTGACTATGTCCTTCAGGTACGGTCTAGCCCACCTCCCATCTCCCAGCAACGGTTACCTAGCAGGCTCCTTTGAGTGATTGTCCTAGGAAGAATACAGAATGCTTTTTCTTGGAATTTAAAATTAAAATGCCATTTTACATTTTTGTAATTTAATGCTTTTTTGAGGTATCTTAGACTGGCCTCAGTCTCACTGTGTAGCCCAGGCTGGCCCCAGACTCAGTGTGTAGCTCGTCCTGGCCTCAACTTGATACTTTTCTGCCTCAGTCTTTGGAGTACTGGGCTATAAGTCTACATTGTTACCTCCAGTGGGAAATGTGACATTTTATGGAAAACTTCCACCTGTTTATGTATATCTTTGTGTGCACACAGGTATGCGAATATAGATGCCTTTGGTGCTGATTCCTTTCTCCTTTTTACTTAGCTATAATATCCGACACACATTTTATTCTGCAGCATTTCTATTTCAGCTTAATCGATATTTGACTCTCAGGCTTAAATAGCTTTTACTGGCAACATTGAAAATATGTGTCTTTTTCAATTTTTCAAAACTTTTATTAGTGCTTCTTAACATAAACCCCAAACGGCAACTTCTCAGGAAATGCACCGTGAGAACTGCTTTTCTGGGTGAGGGGCCTGCTTCCCCTCGTCTCCGAGCAGCACACCTGTGGTCTGTGTGTACTCAGGGCCCCGGCTTCACTAGCTGCCGAAGGTTTCTGGAATCCACTGGCTGCTTTTGAAGATGAAACCCCGAGGCCCATGGAGGATTTGACTCCCTGTGGAGGTGGAAGAAGGTAGCAGGGCTGTATGGTTCCACCCGGCACACGGGGAGAGACAGGAAGTGTGTATTTATTTATCTTTTGTCCGCATGTTCGTGAGCATACATCTTTGCTTACGCATGTGTGTACACTTTTGGAAGCCCAGTGATCACTTCAGATGTCATCCTCCAGAATACTGTCCATCTTCATTCGGACAGATCTCCCACTGGCCTGCAGCTCACCAATTAGGATATGCTGGCCGTCTGGTGAGCACCTGGGATCCTTTCCATCTGTTCATCTTTGGGATTACAAATACTCATTACCCTGCCTGGCTCTTTTTTTTGTTGTTATTGTTGTAGTTTATTTGTTTTTTGAGGAGACAGGGTTTCTCTGTGTACTCCTGGCTGTCCTGGAACTTGTTAGATCAGGCTGGCCTTGAACTCCCAGAGACCCCTCTGCATCTGCCTCCCTAGTACTGGGATTAAAGGCGTGCACCACCCCTACTTGGCATTTTTATGTGGAGTCTGGGAATTGAATGCTGATTGCTGTGTTCAAGACCATCACTTTACTAACTGAACATCTCTCTGGTCTCTATATGATTTTTTCTATTTCTAGCTTATTGTAATTTTTTATGTATATATGTGTATGTATGTGTGCACACACGCACATATGGAGGCCAGAGGGCAAACTTGGGTGTCATGGAAATGTCTATATAAAATTTTATATATATATATGTATACACACACACACACACACACACACACACACACACACACACACACACACACACACAGGTTGGCAAGTCCCAGTATTCTGCCTTTTTCCCTTCCCCACAGTGGGGATTTTAAGCATGTGCTGATGCACCCAGCTTTTTTACATGGCTCTGGGGACTGAACTCAGGTCCTCATGCTTGTTTGGCCAGCATTTATAGACTGAGTCCTGTAGTCCTAGAGTATTCCCTGCCTTCTGTCCCAATGGTTGGAAAATAGGTAGTATATTATTTTTGTTTTTTAAAGAGTGAATGATATAATGTTATGAATTTTGTGTATGATGGGCTAAGTTGCAATTTCTATTGCTGTGAAGAGACCCTATGACCACAGCAACTATTTTTTAAAACAATTTATTTATTATATGTACAGTGTTCTGCCTGCATGCATGCCTGCATGCCAGGAGAGGGCACCAGATCTCATTACAGATGGTTGTGAGCCACCATGTGGTTGCTGAGAGTTGAACTCAGGACCTCTGGAAGAGCTGGGTCTTAACCTCTGAGCCATCTCTCTAGTCTGAGCATGGCAACTCTTGTAAAGGAAAGCACTTAATTGTGGTGGCTCGTTTACAGTTCAGAGGCTTAGTCCATTATCATCATGGTGGGGAGGAAGGTAGCGTGCAGGCAGCCATGGTGCTAGAGAAGGAGATGAGAGTTCTTACATCTTGATTCAAGATGTAAAGCATCAGGAAGCAATCTGTCTCACTGGGGTGTGGCTTGAGCATGTATTAGACCTCAAAGCCCACCTCCACAGTGACACTTCCTCCAACAAGGCCACACCTCCTCATAGCGTCACTTCCTTTGGGGGCCGTCTTCCTTTAAACTACCACTTGAGCTTTAGCTAAGATATCCATTATTTTCAAACTGAAACATAATAATTGTACATTTCCTTTGAGTTCATGTGACAGTACTAAGTTAGCCTCCATGCTCACTCCCTTCTAACTGTAATATTTCTCTTGAGAATTCTTGGATCATTTTATTTTGTGACCAAAGTAGCTGTTTTAGAGAATAATAGTAATGAATACCCCAAAGTGTAAAGAAAGTACTTTAGCTCCCTTAAGATTTGAATTTGTCTTTTTCCTTGAGTTTGTATTTTTTTTCCAAATAAAGAGAACAAAACAGAAGCAAAACAGAAGCCTGAGTTGGAACAGGGGGCCCCCTTAGCCTACACTGGGCATCTGGGGGAATCTGAACGGGGGCCCCCCTCAGCCTGTGCTTGGCATTGGGAGTCAGTGTATTTCTCAGATTGAGCAGGCTGTGAAGCAGACAGGCAGAAGAAACCAGCGAGAAAGAAGAAAGTCAGATTTAGAGTTTTCTTGGTCTGTTTTTGTTTTTAAGACTATGTTTTGCAATTCCCGTATTAAATGGACTGAGAATTCAGTGAGGAAGACGTTTGGAAGATGTTCTGTACTCTTTTTGGCAGCATTAACAAAGAGTGAGGGCCTCTTTTGGATCAATGTTATATTTAAATAAGCTGGGTTTTTTTTTTTTTAAACAGCAAAAATATTTGTTAGGGATTTCTAGAATTGCAAAAGATCCTGTTAAAGCCTCCTTCCCCCTCGAACTCACTGTGTAGCCAAGGATAACTTTGAACTCACAATCCTCCTGCCTCTATTCCCAGGGATTATAGACCCCTGGTTTGGGCAATACTGGCATTTTAATCCAGGGCTTTGTGCATGTAGGCCAACTGAGCTTAACCCTTGTAGCCTGAAGGGCCTGCTTGCTGGGGTTTCTGTCCTCCCAACAGGTCCCACAGTCATTAGGTCCCAAAGAATCACACAGAAGGCCTACATAGGTTATAAAACTGATTGGCCCATTAGCTCAGGCTTCGTATTAGCTCTTATAATGTATATTAACCCACTATCCTTATCTATGTTAGCTACATGGCTCAGTACCTTTTTCAGCGGGGCAGGTCACATCCTGATTCTTCGGTGGTCTGGGCAGGAGTGGCAAGGAATGGGTTTCTTCCTTCCCAGCATTCTCCTGTTCTCCTCGCCCCGCCTATACTTCCTGCCTGGCCAATCAGCATTTATTTAAAATATGATTGACAGAATACAGACAATTATCCCGCACCACTCCCCCCTCCCCTTTTTTTAAAACAAAGAAAAATGTCCATAGTCCATTTTTTGGGAATGTGGGCTTAGTATTCCAGGCTACTTCCAACTGGTTTGGGGGTGCTGATAATCTTGTGGGGACCTAAAGAAAATTTAGAATTATGATCAAGTCCTGAACTGGAATATCCTGTGAGTCTTGATCATCTCAGGCTGTATCTTGAATCTGTTCTGGATGTAGAACTCAGACATCTGGGCCATCTGTTCCTACTGGAGATTTCTCAGGTGGTCTTCCTTGATCAAACCTGAGTTTTTCTTAACTCAGAATAAATCCACAGCAAAATCTCTTCTCCAAAGTAAAAAATTTCAATTTTGAAATTAAGGTATTTTCAAAATACCTTCCTTGGGTTAATTCAGCAGCATTTATATACAAAAGTCTTTTAGCAGCTATTGTTCCTTCCTTAGCATTCAAACAATTCAAAGAGAGCATAATAACATACAGTATCCAGATTCTCTGTGTATTTTCCATCTTTATGCGGCTTTATTTTAACCTCTATTTCTTTTATTTTTACTTTTAACTTTTGGCTTTTTGAGACAGGTTCTCAGTGTATCTTTATCCTGGAACTCCCTATGTAAACCAGGCTGTACTTGAACTCACAGAGATCTGCCTGTGTCTGCCTCCCCAGTGCTGGGATTAAAGGTGTGTGCTACCACACCTTGAACTCACAGAGATCTGTCTGCCTCTGCCTCCCAAGCTTTGAGATTAAAGGTGTATGATACCACACCTTGAAGTCACAGAGGTCAATCTAACTCTGCCTCCCAAGTGTTGGGATTAAAGGTGTGTACCACCACACCCAACTATTCTCTTTCTTTTTTTTTTTTTTACTTTAAGAACTTTAACCTTTAGCCTGCATATATTTTTAACACACTGTAAACCATTTTCCTTTGTTTAAAAAAAAAAAAAAAGAGGGGGAAGTGGTATGGGAGAACAATTCTATATCTGTCAATTATGTTTTAAATAAACGCTGATTGGTTGGTAGCCAGGCAGGAAGTAGAGGTGGCACAATAAGAATAGGAGAATTCTGGGAAGCAGGAAGCTCCCCCACACTCCTGCCCAGACCACTGAAGAAGTAGGATGTGACCTGCCCCGCTGAGAAAGGTACTGAGCCATGTGGCTAACATAGATAAGGATAATGGGTTAATATAAGTTGCAAGAGTTAATAAGAAGCCTGAGATAATGGGCCAATCAGTTTATAACCCTCTGGAGACCTCTGTGTGATGATTTTCTTTGGGGCTAAACGGTTGCGGGAACTGGGCAGGACAGAAATCCGGACAAGCAGACCCTCATGTTACAAACCCTACCCCTGAAAACTTGTAATTTGCTGGCATTTCAGTAAGTCGATCATAATTAAAAATACTTAAAGCCATTATTTTAACATGTATTTATGGAGAGCCTACTGTGCTCTGCTTGGGGACTCTAGCTGAGAAGAAGGCCCTAATCCCATGGAGCTCATACTTTAGCTAGGGAAAAGACGGAGTCAGAAAACAGCAAGTAAGCGCCGGGGAGGCTGAGGCAGGCCTAGTCTACACAGTGAGTTGGAACCCACTGTGACAGTCAGAGCTACATGGTAAGACTCTACCTTAAAAACAAAAACAAAGACAAAACAAAGAAAAGTAGTTATAAATGTTATTGCTGAGTAGGACGGATATAGCGGCTAGCGAGTCAGGTGCTGAGTTAGACCTGTGTGAGAAGATGGTGTGTAGTTGAAGCCCAGGTTAGGAGGGCAAAGCTTCCTGACATGGAGGCAGAACAGCCAAACCAAGGCATCCGTGGGACAGTGATGGGTCTGTCAGGAGCCCTGAGAGGGCAGAGGAATAGACGACAGGACTGGAGCGGGTGGCAGGGGCCTCAGCACAGTGGCTTTTGGGGACATGCTAGGAAGTTGCAGGATTTAGCACTGAAGGTAATGTGACTTCGTTTATATTGGAAAATCACTGTGGTACTTGTGTGGAGAAGAGATTACATGTAATGAAGAAGGGAAATCCAGAGGCAGTCCAGAAAAGATAGAAAGTGGGAAGTGGTGATAATTTGCACTAAGGCTGTGGTTGAACCTTGATCTTCAAGTAGAAGAGGGTGGAGGAAGATGGACATGTCACATGCTCAAGTATTAAAATGGCTCCGTGACAACACTGCTGTAATTTGAAGAACCAGTGTTTTCACTGAGCATGAGTGTGGTTGGGTATTCATTGGTATGCTTGTCATAAGTCTTTTAGCCAAAAGAGGTTTAACAATGAAAAACCCAAGCTTTGATTTTTCTTTTGTTTTGGGATCGTTAGGACAGGCATGCTTAGAACCTTGCATTCTGAGTTAGTGTTTAAAGTAATTAATGGATGCTTAACCAAATTTATCTTTCCTCAGATTAATGTGCTTCAATCAAAGAGGAGATCAGAAATCCTGAAATCAGTAAGATCTTAATGAAACACTGTTAACTGGGACTTGTCTGTGTTTGTAGCCTCTGTAGTCTGACGCTCTGTCCAGGAGCTCTTGGCTCCCTTTGCTCCCCGTTTCTAGTTCCTGTGTCATCTGCTTCAGTCCCAGCTGTTTATGTGTCTGTGTTGCTAACATACGCCTGCTCCACAAAGGCAGGCCCACTGCCGGTGCTCTGCTCTGTTATCTAACGGAAGGTTGATGTGGTCTGGAGTCCTAATACTTTCAGAAAGTAGCCGGAAGTGGTGTCTGGAACTGGCGAGACCATTTCAGGATTGTTTTGAAACTTATCAAATATGATCATCACCTTGAATTTTCTTTTACTTGTATTTTCTTTTATGTTTTGGGTTTTTTGTTTGTTTGATTTTTTGAGACGGAGTTTCTTTGTGTAGCCATGACTGTCCTAGAACTTGTTCTGTAGACCAGGCTGGCCTCAAACTCACAGAGATCCACCTGCCTCTGCCTCCTGAGTCCTGGGATTAAAGGCGTGTGCCACCAACAGCTGGCTGTATTTGCTTTTAGAAAGTTTGTTTTTAAAAATAGTTTTTAGATTTCCTTATTTTATATGTACATGTGTTTCGTACATATGTATTACATGTATGCCTGGTACCTGCAGAGGCCAGAAGAGGGCATCAGATCCATTGGAACTGGAGTTACAGACAGTTGTAAACTGCCATGTTGGTTCTGGGAACTGAGCCCCGGTCCTCTGCCAGTACAGCTAGTGATCTTAACTGCTGAGCCATCTCCTCAGCCCCCCACCCCCTTGGAGGGTCAAAGGACAACTCATAGAAATAGGTTCTCTTTTTCTACCATGGGAATCGGGGGACTTGAACTCTAGGTGTTAGGATCAATGCCAACCTCACTGAGCCATCTTGCCATCCTTAGTTAAAGTTTTTAGATCTGGAAAAGGCTTTTAAAAAATAATACCAAATTTCAAGGCTTGTAAGCTGTTTTCACTGGTAGTGTGTGAGAGCAGCCATTTCTCCGATTTTTACTGGCAGTGGGTATTACAGCCCTGTCTCTTCACCTTCCCCAGTGCTATGATAGACAGAAAATGAGATTTCGACATGAATTTTGCATTTTCAGAGTTCAATCATTTTTCTATATGTTTTCCTGGCTACTTACAGGATGTATGTGTATCTTTTCTCTTCTGTTGAAGTCTTCATGTTTTGTTCTGATCTGTGACACCTTGTATGGATTCAGATCACTGATCTTCTGCTGTGTTTTCCTGCTTTGTCATTTATTTTTTAATATGCTTAGTATGTATTTTGGTATATAGGTGCATTACATTTTTAAAAATTCTTTTAACTTTTATCAATTCTTTGTGGATCACTCATCATGTATTTGGATCCTACCCATCTCCCAGTCCCCCGAATTTGCCCTATATCATGCAACCTCTCCTCCCAAACAAAACAAAATTTAAAAGAAAAACCAAAAAGTCAAAACAAACCAACAAAACAAAAACAACAAAAAGCAAAACAAAGAAGAATCTCATTGTGGAAGCCATGGTGTGCCCTGGTGTATTTTACATTTTTATATAATCTTATATATTATTATTATTATTATTGTTTTGTTTTTTGTTTTTTTTTTTGGTTTTTTGAGACAGGGTTTCTCTGTGGCTTTGGAGCCTGTCCTGGAACTAGCTCTTGTAGACCAGGCTGGTCCCAAACTCAAAGAGATCCGCCTGCCTCTGCCTCCCGAGTGCTGGGATTAAAGGTGTGCGCCACCACCGCCCGGCAATAATCTTATTAATTCTTTATAATTCAGCAGTTTGAAAAATATTTTCACATAGTTATATAATTATTACCATTATCTAACATTATAGTAATTTTTATGTGTGAGTTTTTAGCGTTAATCTTTGAATTTTACTTAACTTCTTTATATTTTGAAAACAATTTTTTTTCTGTAGAGGATTCTTGAGTATCAACATCCTTATGACCTACTTTAGTCTTCAGAATATTAAACAGATGTCTGTTCTTGCTAAAAAATAAAGCAGGTCTTAGGAGATCCTTTGCATACATTTACTTATATATAATTCCTTCCCTTGTAAAAACTGAACTAACGAAAACAGGCGTGTCTTTTCTTCTGGTAGGTTAGAGTGTCCACACATCTCCCTGGGGGTGGTGGCCCTGGCAGGTTAGAAAGTTTGCTACTGTTGACATTTCTTCTCTTTTCTTCTCTGCTTAGGGAATTTTCTTCGAGGACCATATAGACATCTCAGATGTCTATAAGGATTACTGTTGAGTGAGGCTATTGAGAATATTATTTAAATCACCCATATATCTTTTATTTGGCTCTAAACAACTACAGTTGTTAAGATGCCAAACCACTGGGTTTTTCTCTTAGAAAAATTGTATTCTCTTTGTATTTACAAATATTTATGAAGTTCTTAAGGAAAAATACCTCTGTTTTAAGTAGATTTGACACTTTGAGTCCTTGTGGAGTGACCTTAAGTGGGGAGGACTCCAGCTTTCCTCACTTCCAGCCTCTGAGCTGAAACCTTTCTCCCCAGATGCTGTCCTTCATGTATGCACATCTGGCCTTCTTCCACCAAGGCTATGACCTGTTCAGTGAACTCGGGCCCTACATGAAAGATCTTGGAGCGCAGGTAACCTCTTGACTGGATGACTTGATTCTGTGCTGCTTGTTGGCGTGTGTGTCCCTAAAGATATTTAGCATACTGGGTAATCTGGCTTCTCACATGTGGGCTAAATGTTGAGCCAGAAATGAACTTAAAGGTGACAATGCCTGTGGTGAATATTGACATGAGGGTTCTGAAGAAGAGACTTAAAGGAGCTCTTCCGGCAGGTGCGGTGCATAGCTGTGGTCCTAGCGCCTGGGAGTCTGAGGCAGGCTGAGATACACGTCCACTTTTTTATATGACAAATAGCGGGATTTAGTCCTTTACTTTTTAAACTTGCATAATCGAGTTACTGACTTAATTCGCTTTTATTTAAGACATTGCTTTTTTCATTTTCAAAAATTCATATTGGCTACTTGAGTAATGAAAGTCTTAGAATCAAGCTCCCAAGACCATTGATCATTATTTTACAAAGATGCATTAAAATGTTTGGAGCATCCCCCACCCACCCCCGCACCTTGGTGGTGGCACTGTGGCTCAAATACAAATATAGGGCCTTAATACATGCTAGGCATGTGCTTTACCACTGACTTGACCTAAGTTACTTCAAACGGTACTTTGTATTGGGTGATGAACCTTCTTACTCTGATATAATAGGATTAATCTGTAGGTTTTTCTTTCCCAGTATACTTTTTAAGGTGAGAGAGTAAGGAAAAAAATAGAATTTAGGGAAATGGGAGAAAGATAAGAGTGGAATGGGAATACCTTCAGTGATCAAAGGGGGGGAGGGGAGGAGAGAGGGGGAGGGGAGAGCACACGCTGTGAATTCCATGCTTTCTGTTTTTCGTCTCCTGCACTGGGCTGCTGTTCATGTCTGTGCCAAACGCTCTGTGTGTCAGGTGAGGTAGGGTTTGTTTGCAGTCCAGTCTGAGGAAACTGGGACTTCTGTAAGAGAATCTTGGTTCTTTTATGTAAAGTCAGAAGCACAGGTTCATGGGTATTTGTGTCACATAGTTAGCCTCATGGTTAAAAGTGACTTATCAATCTTAGCCATCATTCTCACACTCCAGCTAACAGAGGGGAAGAAAGGGAAAAGAAAGATGCATATTGTCTGCCTAAGGACATTTCCTAGAAATTGTATATATCCAATCTGCGTACATCCCCGTGACCTGGGCTCAGTCACTCATTGCAAGGAAACCTGGGAAATACAGCTTCGTTGCCAGAAAGTGATCTGGCAGAATTAGGTGTGGGGTGTAAGGGAAGAGGAGGAAATAGATACTGGGAACGGTTAACCTTTTATACTACAGGAGAGGGTCAGCGTGATGTACAGACATGTAGCTTAGACATCTGTATAAGGTCTCGAGGTAGGGGTGCAGCTCTGGGATAGAGTACCATAAACTCTAGAACCAAAGTAAGATCAAATTCTAAGGAATCCAAAAAGAGCTAGAGGTAAAAGAGTTTAGCCAGGTCACAAAAGCCAACTGCTCTGTCAGTGAATGTACAGAAACCTTAAACATACACACACACACCACACACGCACGCACACACACATACACACACACGCGCGCCTCTGGTCTAGGCCTGGTTGGAGGGCCAGGCCTTCCTGTGTTCTAGGCAGTCTTTACATCTCATTGGCTTACCGTAGGCAGCAGTTATAAGAATCATGTGACTTGAGTTGTAGTTAGCTAGTGGAAATGATTGGTTTTATCTATTTATAACTTTCAGTTTTGTGTTCTTCCCCTTCTAAACCAAGTGATTTTGCAGGCCTTGAAAAACCTGTATTAAACCACATGTTCTGTAGTGGTCTGTTTAGATGTGGTCAATTAAGAGAATCTTGTAGTAGTTAAGTAAGGAGAAATTAACAGTTGGAACGACAGAATTAATATTCTTTTATTATTTTAATTTAACCTTTCAGAGCCAGGGCTTTACAGTGTTTACCAGTATGGTCTTAGCTCCTGGGCTCAAGCAAGCTTCCCCATCCGCCCCCAAGCTATCTTTTATTTATTTGGCCAGTTACAGATTAGATTAATTTAAGGAAGGCCAGTAGGAAACTTGGCGTGTGGCGAGTGATGGATCGCACCTGTTGATCTTGTAACCTTTGCCTTTCCTAGTTCAGCTCTCAGCTGCACTGCCTTTTGCTAGTGTTGGAATAATAATTTTAAAAAACTCATGTTTTTGTACATGCACTTTGTTTTGTTTTATTTATCTTGTCTGCAGCTACGAGCGTCTTCTAAGTGGGTCAACAGGCATTTGAGTTAGAGTCCTTGTCCTTTAAGGATGGAACATGCACTGCTGCAGTGCTCAAGACAAGGCCTCCAGCTCGGAAGCCATTCATTCCCCCTAAGATATCTGCTTTCTCAAAAAGGATTTAATGCTAGAAAAATGTGAATTTCTACTCGAGTGTTTAGCCAAAAATGCCTGTTTAGGTTAACTTTAATCAGGTGATTTCTATTTATCTGTAAAATAACTTGGACTAGGGTTTACCAAATACCTTTGTTTCTTTGACTTTTAAGTCTATAATTTTTTTCTTTTCTTTAGTTGGATCGACTGGTTGTGGATGCCGCAAAGGAGAAAAGAGAGATGGAGCAAAAACATTCTACTATCCAGCAAAAGGTATGGGGCAACTTAGATAGACTTGCATTTGCGGGAATGTTAGTGAATGCAAGCTACCATTGCTACACAGATCCCCTCGGTCACTTGTTCAGTAAACCGTTCTCTTTGTGAAAAGTAACTGTGCTAGATGTTAATGCTTGCATTTTGTTATCTTCTCAGATCAAAACATTTGCAAGCTGTATTCTCGAACCAGTTTATATATACTGCTTAACTAAAGGGTACACCTTAAAATCTTGGATATTATTCACGGTATCATTTAGGACACTGACAACCACCTGCCAAAGTGTGCATGCGTGTATGTGCGTGGGCACAAGGCAGGGCATGTGTGTGTTCATCTGTACACATATGCGTATGTCTGTGTGAGAGAGAGAATGTGTGCACATTCTCGCTTTCCCCCACCCCTCTCTCTCTCTCTAACTTCCCAGCTGTAGTCACTCCAGGGCAGCTCGGCACATCCCTTCTGGACCCTCATTGCTTGTTAATTGCCTAACCCTAGCTAAACTGCTTTCGACAAATACTTTTAAACATAGCCTAATAGTCCTTTACAGGTAATAGTCTGCGATGGGTTCGTGCAGTGACCCAAGCATAAAGGCAAATTAGGGATTGGATAGTTCTATAGAGTTATGGTGAAGTTCCTTCTGCATGCTGTAAGAGATCTGACCTCTTGATAATAAGCAGCCGGGCCATCTTTGATAACAGATTACTTAGATTGGATCAGACATAGAAGATGTGAATGAGGGAAAAAAAAATGAAGCAAAATCAGGAGCAGGTATAAGAAAAGAATAATTGTTCATGCTCAAAAGTAACATTTAGAGAAGGAAAGACTTTTTTCTTAGGGCATCTTTACATCAGCCACTTTTAGTTCCTAGAGGAGGAGGCTAACTCTATCTTTTCTTTTAAGATGTGATCTTTTTGTATTGCCCAGCCTAGTTTTGAGTTTATAGCCCTCCCACTCTTGCCTCCTGTGTGCCTGGGATCACAGGTGTGTGCCTCCATCCCAGCTCTGGTTTAATTTATAGGTCCCTTTCTCCTGCTTGCCCTGTCTTTCCAGAGTCTTGCTATGCAGCTCAGATGCGCCTTGAATTTATGACCCATCTGCCTCAACCTCCTGTCTACTGGGATTGCAGCTTCACGCTACCGTGCCTCGCTCTTCTCTGGTTTTGGCTGCACAACATGGCATTTTGATGACTAGCTTGTTTTAATGGCATTAGTGTCAAATGATTGCTAAAAGTAAAATGACAAATTATGTTTCAAAAACTATGTGATTGTTGATTAAATTGAATATATATTTTAATGTCTTTATTTTAAACATAGTTCAGCATTACACTGAAGGCCTCAAACTGGTAAATTGTCAAATAGGAGATGATTTGACTTTAAACAATGCATAACTGTTTTTATTTAAGAAAATAATGCTGTTTTTACTCATTGTGAATACTTTCTCTGCCCCTAAATGCGGACACAGGCTGCATTACAGGTAAATAAATAAACAAACAAATAAAGTCAATTAAAATGTAAGGGAAGGCATTTCTGATACTTTTCCAGTTGTTTTATCAATTGCATTGATCAGTGTGAGAAGTAATGATGCTGTGAGTGCCCGTCTGTCTGTCATGCCCATGCCTTGGCGTGTCTTTAGATGAACGCTAATGAAGTAGATCTGCTGTACCAAACAGCATGCATGTGCCCATCATGTCGAGGACGCTGGCAGGCAGTGCTGAGGTTGCTGATGCTTTCACCACTACACTGTGGATATGGACATTGCATTGTGGTTTTAATTTATGCATCATCAGTAACTAGTAATTTATATCTTTAGGTCATTTGTGGTCCCTGTTTATGAAATGTTTATTCTTTTTCTTCCATTTTACTCCCAGGCTTCCTAGCTGATGACCAAGTTTTTCATATATTCTAGATATAGGTATTTTAGATTTTCAGCCCTGTGTCCAGTGCTTTTGTTACTGGTTCAGCAGTTCCCATCACAAGATCGCAAATACCTCTTCCACGCAGCTTTGCTTTTCATGTTTATAGCTTTGTTTTATTTGTTTGCTTTTTGTAATGGTGCTGGGGATTGAGCCTCGGGCCTCATGTATGACAGGTAGATGCTTTGTGGCTGAGCTCTGTCCTAGGCACTGGCATTTAGCTCTTTAACTCATGTGTAACTGGGTTCTTGTGTGTAGTGGGTAGAAATCTACTTCCTCTCATCCATAGATTATTGCTCTTGGTGAGTTAGCAAGCCTCCTCCTCCAATGCTCTGTGCTACGGCATGTGGCATGTATTACACCCCACACCTCTTCTATCTGAGGCGCTTTCTGAACTGTCTTTCCATCCTATGGTCATTTTGACTTAATTATCCCAACACATTATTGTCTTAGTTGTTATAAGCTTTATAGTAACTTTTCATGTGTGAGAAAGCAAAGCTCCCACCTCCTCTTTCTGCAGACTGAGTTTTGTATACTTGCAAACTCCAGGAGTAATTTTGTTCTATAACAAGAGCTTTTTGGGGTATTGGTGAGATGACTCAGTGGGTTCAGCGCTTGCCACACTAACCTGGTAGTCTGAGCAAAGTTGTCCTCTGACCTTCCTGGGTGCTGGGACATTTGTTAGTCATCTTCCAGGATACACACAGTAGTAATTAATTTTTTAAAAGGCTTTCAGAATTTTGATTGAGGTTATATTGGATCTGTCACAGTCTTACTCTGCCTTCTTTTTAAATTCTCTTAATGACTTGCATGAGGTTTTGTGATTTTCTTACATAACTTTGGTTAGGTGTATTCCCAGACCCTTACATTACAAATGTTCCTGTAACTACCACCTTTAGAAAGTCTCTGTCCTGTTTGGGCGAGATTGATTTCCCTGTGTTGATTTTATACCCAGCACTCTCACCAAAGCTCTCCCTGTGTTGATTTTATACCCAGCACTCTCGCTAGTGCTCTCTCTCTGTTGATTTTATACCCAGCAATCTCATTGATGCTCTCCCTGTGTTGATTTTATACCTAGCAATCTAATGCTCTTGGATGCTGCTTTCTCTCTGAATTCTTTTGAGTGTTCTGTGTACAGTGTCCTCTCTGTAAGCAACATCAGGACGCATGCATATACACAGAGTAATGTGAATTTAAAAAATAGGTGTACACATAGTTTTAATAAAGGAACTAGTATTTTCTATTTTTTCCAAAGAGAAAAATATAGAAATATAATGATTCATTTATAGATTGACTTTTTTGCTTAAAATTTGAAAGAATTTTTTTAAATTTTTGGTTTTCGAGACAAGGTTTCTCTGTGAAATAGTCCTGGCTTTCCTGGAACTCAATTTGTAGACCAGGCTGACCTTGAACCCACAGAGTTCTGCCTGCCTCTGCCTCCCAAGTGATATTAAAAGTGTGTGACTACCGCCTGGCTTTTTTAGAGTCCTCAATTCAACCTATTTCCTTTCCATGTTTTAGCATGTTCATGTGGGAAAGTCCTGGGGGGATTCTCACCTGCTTTCCCTCCAATGCCGGTTTCTCACAGCTAAGCGCCATCCAGTCTGCAGAAGAGCTATCATAGGTAGAAGTCTGGCTTCCAGGGCCGGAGAGGCGGCTTCCAAGTTAAGAGCACTTCTGCTCTTGCAGAGAGCCAGCCAGTTTGGTCCCCAGCACCCTGTTTGTATGTTGAATTGTTAGTATGTTGAAGCATGTCTCCGTTATTATGTTCCTTCCCCCGTGTTTGTGTAGGACCTACTGCGAACTTCTTACAGCTCTTTTCCCTGGGTCCATCTTTTTCTGGTAACACTGTTGTCTGAACTTGTGTGTATCTTGTCTAGGACTTCTCCAGTGATGACTCGAAGCTAGAGTATAATGTCGATGCTGCAAATGGCATTGTCATGGAAGGGTATCTCTTCAAGCGAGCCAGCAACGCCTTCAAAACGTGGAACAGGTAACAGACTTCAAACGTTCATTGTAATTTTAACATGTTTGCCATTTTCTGCCTTTCCTTGTAATTGGCAACTCACTTTCCCCAGAACTATCTAAATTCTACAAATTCTTATTAGCTTTCTTTAGTACAGTCTACTGAATCATAAGGGTCAGGCGAAAAGTGAAAACACAGATTTTTTAGGTTTGAAACTAAAGGCTTAAAAGAGAAAACTAGATTTTTTTTTAACTCTTGGTCTATAATGACTAAATTCTCATATATATATGTATATATGCATATATATGTGTACACACACACACACCTCACACATCAGGCTACAGAGCTAGTTCTAGCTCAGCTAGGACTACACAGAAAAACCCTGTCTCGACCCCCCCCCCCAAAAAAGTAAAAATTTGCAGGTCTTAAGCCCAGGTAGCCTTGAGCTTTTGGCCTTTGTAATATCACATAAGTAGGACATGAGAAGTCATGATAGTCATTATTTCTTTATTTTATAAATGTAATGGCTAGCAAAAACTTTGAATTTTTGCTTATTTTGTTGTTGTTGTTTATTTTGCTTGTTTGTTTGTTTTTTCAAGACAGGGTTTCTCTGTATAACAGCTCTGGCTGTCCTGGAACTTGCTTTGTAGACCAGGCTGGCCTCAGATTTACAGAGATCTGCCTGCCTCTGCCCATCAAGTGCTGGGATTAAAGACATGAGCCACTACTGCCTGGCTTGATTAATATTTACAAAATACAAAACTATTGAATATCTTACAAGAATGGAATTATAGCCAGGTGTCATGGTGGGGACACCTGTAATCCTACCACAAGGTGAAGGCAGAAGAATTTTGAGTTCCTGGCTAGCTTAACTTGCATAGTATGCTCTTGTATCAAAAATTGCAAAACAAAACAAAAAAGAAAATATGATTTGAAATATTTTACTATATTAATATGGCAAGAGAAGTAGTTTCATACCTAATAGCATTGAAAGGTTGCTCGGCTCAAGTCATCCTTTTGAATGTTAGTGCTTGGTCTTTTACTCAAGGATGCCTTTTTTTCCTTTTTGTTTAAATTAAAAGAGGACAGTTTTATAATAATTGAGAGTAGCGTTTGTGTTCTGGGTAACTGCTTTGCTATTGCAGGGTTGTTGGGTGAAATGTCTTCTGTGGTAGGGGCAGGTAGGCATTCACCCAGTGATGGAGATGTTCCTAAAGATGGGTGTTGCTAAGATCAATAGGGTCTCCTATTAAAGTTCATTGTGTGTACATTGTGTTAATTTCATGGGAGCCTCAGTGCTGGATTGAGACGAGTTCTGATTGCACTTACTTAGATTTCTTGGTGTTGAAGTTCGAAAGCTCTCAGTGACATTTTTAAATGTCAGTGGTTTATTGAGCATTTCTCTAGTGTTTGATGTTGTAGGAAATCTAAATGGTACATGATTTTATTTGAAATTTTTTCTTTATCCGAGAGTGAATAAGCTGAAAAGACTGAAGATATTTAATATTAAGCCCCTGAGTTATGTTGAACTTTTAAATAAGACGTGGGTGCTGGAGGACCGCTATTGTGATCTTGTTATCAGTAATGCTTCTAGCTATTACACAGTGAAAATGAAAAATTAAAATTGTGTTTCATGAGCTGAAATGTAAAACAATGATCCCTTTAAGTCCTTGGCAAATTCTGTAGCTTGTGTAGGAAACTAGAAATGAGTGCTCAGTAATTTTATAAGATTATTCAGCCACTGTGGTTTCATAGTGTGATGCTAGAATTGAAATGTAATCTTCGGATTTGCACCTCCTTAAAGCTTAAGAAAATGAAAGCCAAAATGCAAAAAATCCCTAGAAACATAACCACTTTGCTTTTCCTTGGACCACCCTAGCAAGAAATCTGATCTCGGACTACAAAGCGAAGCACAGTTAGGCTTAGTGGGAGGTCCATTGCTGTGCAGAGCAGCAGAATAAGATCAATCAAATGTGGACCTTCTCAGTGTTTGATGAGTCATAGTGACTGGCATTGACACTGAAACAGAAGCAAAATCAAGTTGGAGCAGCTGCAGACCCCTGTTGTAGATGTGCCGTGTCCACAGGGTGAGAAGGCTCCCTCAGAAGTGGGTCAAGGGCTGTCTGTGACCGCTGCAGTCAGCAAGGACAGGGAGATTTAGCGAGATGGCTGAAATTAAGAGGGACTTATTTTTCTCATGGTTTTGTAGTCTGGAAATTAAAGATTGGATGATGTCATTGAGGGAGCTTGTGTTGCTGGTCTGTGTTTTGGTAGCAGAGCTGTGTGCTTGAGACAGAAAGTCAAAGAGCAGGAAGGGAAATGACCAATTCCCATCAACACACTTCCTTCCGGAGACCAGCGCTGGGCCCTTGCACAGGCAGTGTCTTCAATGATGTAGTCACCCAGCACAAGGCCCCGCCTCCTAAGGATGTCACCATTTTAGCTGTGCCACGCTGTGAGCCAGATCTAGTGCAGAACCTTCGAGGAGACAGATGATATGCAGACTATAGCAGAAAAGAATTCTTTGACAGGTGAGAGCAGCGTTGAGGCTTATCAATGCCTAATCTCAGGACACGCAAATGGTTTCCTTTTACCCATGTCTCATTTAGTGGCGACCCTGAATTTCCATGTAATTTATCATGATACAGTCTGCTCCTCTGAGTAAGACTCTATATTCCTTAATCTTAAAAACATCCCAGAGACTGGGCGGTGGTGGCACACACCTTTAATCCCAGCATTCAGGAGGCAGAGACCAGCAGATCTCTGTGAGTTTGAGGCCAGCCTGGGCTACAAGAGCTAGTTCCAGGACAGGCTCCAAAACTACACAGAGACACTGTCGCGGGAAACCAAAACCAAACCAAGCAACCATCTCAGAGTCCACCTCTTTAGATATTAAGCTTTTCTATTCGTTTTATAAAATTATGTCATATTTTCAGCATCAGCTTCAAAGATATCCATCCTGAGGGATATGTGAATGTGATTAAGAATTCCTAAATGTTAAAAAAAAAACTCCCTCATGCTTCATAAATTACACTTTTTTTTAAACGCAGTGTCCAGTATTGTATAATGTAGAATCGTAATTATGTTTTGTGTGTGAGAGTAGATGGCATAAGAATGGAAAGTTCATGTCCTATGTGCTTTGCCAGTCATGTTCCTGCTAAATCCCAGAGTTCTTGTTTGTGGCCTCAATCTCACACTTAAGGACTCACCCAACTGAGAATCAACAATTTTGAGAAACACCAATTCTGTACTTAACATGGGTTTTTTTTTCCTTGTAATTATTTACTCTTTAAAAAAATGCAATGATACTATTTGCATAGCATTTACATTATGATAACAGTTGTAAGTAAATCTAGAGGTGATTGTACTCAGTTAATTCAAGTCGTAGGTGGGAAAATCAACTGAGCCCAGAGAGGGCAGCATGGCCAGTCTTTCTGTTACACACACACACACACACACACTCACACTCACACTCTCTCTCTCCCCCCTCCCTCCCTCTCCCCACTTCTTCCCTCCCTCTCTCTCATCTGTCTCTCCTTCATACACTCATATATTATTATATGCAAATGCTGCATTTTATCTTAGAGAACTTGAGCATCTATAGATTTGATTATGTGCAGTTGGGTCCTAAACCCAACCGCTACACTGACACCAAGGGACTGCTTTATTTTTCTGGGGGTGCATGTAAGGTCTGCAACAATGAGCTTTCTTATTAAGTTATTTTCTCAGTATGGCAGGTTTTTTTTTTTTTAAAGATTTATTTATTTATTATGTATACAACATTCTGCCTCCATGTATGCCCGCGCGCCAGAAGAGGGCGCCAGATCTCATTACAGATGGTTGTCAGTCACCATGTGATTGCTGAGAATCGAACTCAGGACCTCTGGGATGTTTCTCTTCTCTGCCTCACGATGAATTTGGAAAGGAGGAATAATGAGGAAAATAACTGCTAATGTAATTTAGTACTAAGTTGGAAAGGCTAATAAAAGAAGCAGACTCCTTTGTTGGACCAGAAAATATGACCCAGTGCATAAAATGTATTATACAAAAATTTTAAGCAAAATGTTCTATATACTGCTGGTACAGATAAAAATGTTTTTGGTTTTTTGAGACAGAGTTTCTCTGGGTAGCTTTGATGCCTGTCCTGGAACTGTCTGTAGACCAGGCTGGCCTTGAACTCACAGAGATCTGCCTGCCTCTGCTTCCCAAGTGCTGGGGTTAAAGGTGTGCACCACCACTGCCTGACTTGATAAAAATGTTTTTTATTGACTTTTGCTTTAAAGTAAGAAGTATATACCTAGACTGAAAATGAGTCTGCTGGGTAGAGTATGCATTCCCATGGTCCTGGAACCTGGGAGGGAGAGGCAGGAGGATTACGGGAGTGAGGTCAGCCTAGGCTACATAGCCAAGCCCTATCTCCATCTTCCTACTCCCCTAAAATAGGTAAATGAGTCACATTTATGTGTGCCTTAGAGTCTGTCGTCATGTGATGAGGGTGGATGGGGGTCGGTGGGAGGTTTACTCGGTCACTGTTTTATGATCTTTGAAATTCTCAATTAGTCACCCCATTTTCTTTCCAAAAAGCTTTTATTGACTGAAGGTTTCTGTAGGAAAACATGCAGTGATTTTCCTCCTACCTTCCAGACACAGCTTATTAAGCTATCTGTATTTTCTAGTTAGGACCATAGAGGCAGACAGTCATAATAGTAATAATAAGGTGATGGCAATATAATAATAATTCAAATATTTTCAAAGTAGTTCAGTTTCTTAAGAATTGAAATTCTGCGAAATGTATATGTTTATAATAAAACACTTGATACTCTACTCGGACTGCATTGTTAAGTTGTTAGCTTACGCTCATATCTTTAGTTTTTTTGTCTTATTTTTGTATCATGCTGGTCCTTTGCTTATTTGCGCATTTGCATTTTCTTTCTTTTATGCCTTTCCCTTTTGTTTTAACCCTGCCCCATTTTTTCACATGACAGGAAAAAACCCGATCATATCAGGTACCAAATAGCTTCCTGCCTTCCTCTTCTTATCCAGTGTCCTCTGTAGCACGAGAAAGCCTGATTAACCCGCGTTCAGTTGGATTACTTGCAATGGATAAACAAATCTCTTTATGCCCTAAATTGAAACAAAAATATAAGTGTTTATTTGAGGAAGAGACCCTTTGGTCGCCCCTGGCCTCAGTTGGTTTGACGTGCCTAGAATCACTCAAAGTCGACGCAGACTGAGTGGTAGGCACACCCTATGACATGGTTTTTGACATAAAGTAGTGACCTATGATTAGGATGGAGCAGCAGCTGGGATGAGAGAGACTCCCTTGTCAGGTTATAGGTGCTCTCTCCCACTTTATTCCCATGGAAACAACACATTGAATTGAATAAAACAGTGCATTAGGCCTTTAATTTGTATTAAATGGTTATCTAGCACCGAAATATGACCCCATAACTTATAGAGTTTTAGTTATAAACCTTCTTCAGATTTAGAACTGTGACTTTTACCAATATTTTTGATATTGAGAGCAAACATAGTAAAATATATTTGATTTTTATAAATTTATTTTTTCCCATTTGACCTAAGTTTTGTCAGCTAGAAGTTTTCCTTCATATATAATAGTATTTATTTCTTAAAAAATAGATGTAATATGTTGGTCTAAATTATACTAAATTACTTTTATTTGACACAGATACAAAATGTGTCGTACTTTTCTTACACATAAAAAATTAGAAGCCAACTTATACTTTGTGCTCTACTTTTTAGTTTTGTAAACTGTGTGCTGTGTTAGCACGGTGATTTCCAAAGCTTGTCTCTTGGCTCTAGTTATAGCCTATGTAGTACTTTACAATTTCCTGTAAGAAGTGCTTCAAATACTAAGTATTTCTCTGTGTGTATGTAATTCATAGGCTGCGATCTGTTCATCATACTTTTTCTTTCTTGGAAATATAATAGTCACTAGTATTATTTTATAGGGACAGTTAAAAACTCTATTCCAGTGGTTGGAGGGAGAACTCAGTCAATGAAGTGCTTGCCTTGCACATATGAGGTCCTGAGTCTGATCTCTTACAACACACAAATGCCTGGTGTGGCGTCGTGTGCACTGAAGAGGGGGAGACAGATAGATCCCTAGGGCTTGGCAGCCAGCTGGTCTACCCAATTCGTGAGTATACGAGACCTTGTCTCGAAGTTGGGCAGTGCCCTAAGTATGATTCCCAAGGTTGCCCTCTGGACTCCATGTGCATGTGAATATATGTGCATGCACACTAGAGCACATGCATGCACTCCCCAGATATGCACATATATATGTTTCATTACCTTTAGGTACCTGTTGGTTGGTTGGTGTTAGATGTGTGTTTCTAATGTTAGCAGAAGGAAGATAGTGTCAGACAAACACATATTTATAATTTATTTTTCCCTACCTATGATGTATTATTATGCTTTCTTTTTTTTCTTTTTCTCTTTTTTTTTTAGATTTATTTAGTTATTAAGTATACAGTGGTTTGCCTGCGTATGTCCCTGTAGGCCAGAAGAGGGCACCAGATCTCATTACATGATGGCTGTGAGCCACCATGTGGTTGCTGGGAATTGAACTCAGGACCTTTGGAAGTGTAGCCAGTGCTTTTAACCTCTGAGCCATCTCTCCAGCCCCTTATTATGCTTTCTTTAAGGAAGTAGCAAATGAAGAGAAATTTGTATTGTCTTTTCTAAGTATTTTACAAACCCAGTATGGAAAATGTCACCCAGAAGCAGATGAACATCAGGGAAACTGAACTTCAGAAACACATATGCTCCATAAGGTTGATGACGACGGGAGCGGCCTCCGGCGGGACAGGGCATTTATCAGTTAGTAGTAGTATTTCTAGGGAACACTGTCCCAAGATGGACCAGGTCAAAAGAAAAAATAATTTTTGAAGAACTCAGAAGCATGGAAAGTTTGTATTTTTATATGGATGTCTTTCCATTATTTAATAAAAGTGTAGTTTTTCTCAAACTGTGTGAGATAAGTACTATGATCTGCACATTTTTGTTAATATAGTTCATCCTCCTCAAATGAATTTTATGACAACAGTTTAATCAGATTCAGAGATTGTCTCCATTGCACGTCATCCTATGTGGCAGGGTTCGCCATTTGGTTTGTGTGTAGGGCTTTCATCTAACATTTCTAACCGGCTGCCTGTCCCCACACAAGAGCCTTGGAATTCTTCCTTTTCTGGTCTGTTGATTTGCATTCAGCGGCACCCCATGTTATTTTATTTAGATGCTTATTTAACATACCAAACTCTCTCTCAATAAAAAAGGTGATACATTTTTAAGTGGCAAGAAAACCCACCCACCCAGTAAAAGGCCTGAAACCCTAGGATGTGTTTGGGGCTCTTTCTTGGCTTTGGAGAAATAACTAAAAATTTGAAAATAGAAATTCAAAACACCTGGATACAATTTCTAGCAGTTTGTATTATTGTCAATGAAAAGGTAGAATCTCTATCTGCTAATAGATTAATAACTAATGTTATATTAAAAATCATCTCATATAAAACTAATTTAAAAATAACTCAAATACTGTTCACTTTTCGTGCTTGGTGAGAAGTTTTGCTTCTTTTATGAATGGCTTTTGACTGTGATTTTTTTAAATGTATTTATTTCTTTTTCTTACTTTAATAAACTAGAATTAGTGCATAGGGCTTACATTACCTAGCCATTTTTCTAAAGAAGAGTGTGAGCAAATTGTTTTCCTAATAACTTAGCCGTAATGAGGAGAGCCATTTAAACAGTTTGGGGGTCATATATATGGTAGCAACAATGTTATTCGCCTGAGAAGTAAGGGCTCTTCTATGCAGTAAAGCTAGCGATCTTCTTCTCTTTGATACAGTTCTAAGTGATTAGTCTCTGTTTTGCTGAGGATCAAACGTTTGCTGAATTAGCTTCTAAAAGGTTGAAAATAAAGCACCATTTATCTTAATGTTTTACATATATAAATGGACATTTTATTTGTAATTTAAGTTTTCTTTATCATAAAAGTAGATATTTGAAGGAAAAGATAATATTTTAGTACCTCAAAAAAAAAAAAAACCCCAACCCTGTAAGTTTGTACTTTTAAAATAGTAATGGTCTTAGCAGGAAAAATAAAAGCTTTTGTTAAGATATGACATAAAATGAACCAAGACAACTATTTATCTCCCTAACTTGTGATTATTTTTAAGATGCTTATTCTTAGTTTTCAGTAGTTATCTCATATGCTTCAGTTTATGAGAACAAAGCAGTGCATTCCCAGCACCATCACCCTCCTCCCGCCCGGGGGATGACCGCAGGTGTGCCATCTGTAATCTGTTTGTCTTTGTTTAGACGCTGGTTCTCCATACAGAACAATCAGTTGGTTTACCAGAAAAAGTTCAAGGTACGTATGTTCTTTATTAAGCAATACAGTGAAAATGATAAGTTCTGGTTCTAGTTCTTTGTCTGTTTGTCTTGGTGAACACTGAAGTCCATAAATATCCATATGCGAAATTGTGAAATTGCTGTTTATTGGTTTTATGTCTGGGTGTGCATGAGTGGAGTGGAAGCTGTTAACCTTTGAGTGATTTGATTCTGAACTTTTTTTGAGAGAAAAAAACTTGTTTTCATTTGTGTGTACATGTGTGTCTGAGTGCAAGTTTGTGCAGGTGACTGCAGTGCCCCCAGAGGCACTGGATTATTGTCTTAAAGCAGCCCTGGCCACCCTGGAACTCACTGTGTAGGCCAGGCTGGCCCCCAACTCACAGAGATCTGGCACCCTCTACCTCCTGAGTGCTGGAATTAAAGGTGTGCGCCACGTGACCTGCATTTTTTTTATCATTTTTAATTGCGAGTATGTATGTATCTCTGCACGTGTGAATGCAGTTGCTCACTGAGGCCAGTGGTGTTTGATCCCCAGGAGAGGGAATTAGAGGTGGTCGTGGGCTGTCCGATGTGGGTGCTGAGAACCCAATTCTGGTCCCCTGTGAGCAGTAAGCACCCTTAATGGCTGATCCCTTTCTTTAGTCCTACGGTTATGAATTCTTCTTTTTTAATCAGCTTTTTCCTTTTTGCTTCTTTGCATGTGTATGGGTATTTTGCCTGTATGTCTCTGTACCATGTATATAGTGCCCAAAAAGGCCAGATAAGGGCATCAGATCCCCTGGAACTGGAGTTACAGATGCTAGGAATCAAACTTGGGTCCTCTGGGAAGAGCAGCCAGTGCTCTTAACTGCTGAAACATCTTTTTACCCCTTTCTATACGGATTTTATTTTTATTCTTAGTTATGATGTGTATATGTCTGTCTTGAAAGTGGATGTGTACACTTGAGTGCAGTGCCTGCGGAGGTCAGCAGAGGGCACCACACTGCGTGTCCTGGAATTGGCGGTAAGAGGTAGCTGTGAGCAGCCTGACCCGAGCAGTATACACTCTTAACCACTGTGCTGTCTCTCCAGCTCCAATTCGGAAATTTTAATTCCTAGTTTTAAGGTGTTTTGTGTACCAAGATTATTACCTTCATCTTATTAAGTCCTTTTGTTAGTTACGTGGCAGGAATAACCCTGACATCCCATGTTACCATTTTGAGGCTGTAGACGGTTTGTCTTTTAGAACACATTAGCTTAGGACCAATGGTGACCACATAGCTTGCTTTAAAATGACAGAAGTCAAAGTGTATGCTGTCAGTAATGTAGATAGGAACCCTGTCCTTTGTTACCGCTGTGTTTATGTGTTTCCTTGGCCTCATTTCAAGGCAAAGAATTTTATGTGTTGGAAAGGTGTACTGGGAAGGCTTGTGAGAATGCTAGACTCTGGAAAGAAAACCATTTGTTAATTGATAGTGTACTTCTCACTTAGCCCTTGAATGATAGTCTGTGAACCATAAACATCCGATAGCCACTTCGCCTGTGAAATGGCCACACTAATTACAGGCTTTTGGGGACTTTGTAGTTAATTCATTGGTGCTTTCTCCTGATTTTTTGCACTGGTATTTTAATTAGGAAATGACAAAATCTTTTCTCTTTCTTGTAATAATTTTAAGAAGAATTCATCAATTTCTCGTTGTTTCTCATTGGGCTATTTAAAACATGAATCGTTACCGGTTTCTCTTTGGGGAGAACGTAGCTCTTCTTTCTATATGTGAGTGGGACCCCAAAGAGTAATGGACATCAGTGGGATGGAAGAGGGCCAACAAGGAGATCATTTTTTTGAGTTTTTGTTAAGTGCCAGTTGTGGGTCAATCCTTTCTCTAGATGATTGCACTTACCTTACATATAGTAGCTGGATGAGGCAGATTAAATGAATAATATAGAATTGCCTCCATTAGTTCTATATCTTCATAACGACACTGTGATAAAATAGAGACTTTCTAAATGAGGCCGGTTTTTGGAGTGTATTTGAAGTTTACTGTTGCTGGTAGTGTTGGGAGATAAGTTGATGACCGGCGCTTGCCTCCTTGCTGCAGGACAGCCCCACGGTGGTGGTGGAGGACCTCAGGCTCTGCACGGTGAAGCATTGCGAAGACATAGAGCGGCGGTTCTGTTTCGAGGTGGTCTCTCCAACAAAGTAAGACGTTTGGGAGAATTTGAGAATTGTTTTTATGTTTCTGTAGTTTGTCTGGAAGATTTTTCCAGATCTGAGAACTCCGATTTATGACTATCAGTGAAACAGAAGAATTGTTTTAAAAATGAATTCCATTAGCAATTATAGATGTTCTATCCAAGTACTTATGTAACTTCTCTCCATGTATCATAGTCTTTCAAATCTGTAGAGATTACTGTTTATTTACTTAGTGGGGCTGTGAGCATGTTAGGCAAGCACCCACTGCTGAGCTCTGTCCTTCCTGTAAACACGTTTATGTGAAAACCTGGTAGACTTTTTTGTTTGTATCTTGGTGGTAGTGAGAATTGAACTCAGAGCCTTGAAGTTGTCATTCTCCTGTCTCAAGCACCAAACCTAGTCCATGTGAAAACTTTTTAGATATTATGTTAAATTGAAAGTGTATGACTTTGAATTTCATTTTGTACCATACTTAAAAAAAAAAAGCAGTGTTCTGCTTACATGGCGGAGAGAAAGGGAGGTAGAAGGATATGAGAGAATACACACACACAAACACCACACAGACACACTGACACACTACACAGACACACACCACACAGGCACACACACATACCACACAGACACAACACACACACCACAAGCACATGCACACCACACAGATACACACACATAGCATATCACACAAACATACACACCACATGCACGTGCACACTACACGCACCATACCACACACACACACACACACACACCACAGACATACACACACACACACACAGATATATACCACAGACACTCCCCCCCACATCACATACCACACAAACACACAAGGTACACACACACACCACTCAGGCACACACCACTGACATATACACACAGCACACCATACACACACACCACACAGATACATACCACACACACACCTTCACACACACGCACATCACACACACACCTCACAGACACACACAGCACATCACACAGACAGACACACACACACACACACACACACACACACACACACACACACAGTTTTCCCCTTTGGAGAGGATTTCCTTATGTAGTCTAGTCTGCCCTCATACATACTCTACTCAGGCAGGCCTGGAACTCAGTATTCTCAGTTTCCAGAGGTGGGATTACAGGTGTGTACCACTGTATTTGGCTCATCTATATTTTTTTACGTTTTGGTATAAATAACTTGTTTTGAAGAGATAATTTTTCATTTGTATCTTGATTTTGTCACAATCATATTTTGTCCTAAAGATGGCTAAGTGTTAAAATCTTTTTTTAAATAAATTATTTTTTTGCTAAAAATTATTACTGGGCAGCTGGTTAAGAGCACCAGCTGACCTTCCAAAGGACCATAGTTCACTTCCCAGAGCACACATTGGTGGCTCATAGCTGACCATGACTGCAGGCCCAGGGGTCTCACGCCCTCTTCTGGCCTTCAAGGACATCACACACACGGTACACAGACTTAGAATCAGGCAAAACATGAACGCACATTTTTAAAATGTACTTAATAGCATACTGAGGAAAAACAAAGTGTATAGACTTTTCCCTTCTAACCTACTGTCTGACAAAATGATGCTCTTTCCTTGTAGAAGCTGTATGCTCCAGGCAGACTCTGAAAAGCTTCGCCAGGCCTGGATTAAGGCTGTTCAGACCAGCATTGCTACTGCGTACAGAGAGAAGGGCGATGAGTCAGAGGTTAGTAGAGGAGTCGTCAGCATTGTGGGACATACTGCGAAATGTTTTCAGTTTGTAACATATGGTTATGGCGTCCTTTTTATGGAACGTAATTTTATGTAATTGAAATGTTGTAAAATCTTAGGCTCAAGCTCTTTTGATTTATCTTTTTGTATGTTCTTTCTACCGCTCTCTTCCTTTCTCCTCCTGCTTCCCCTACCCACCTTTCCCCCTTTTTAAGCCTCTTTTATTCTTCCTTTCTTGACAGACCATGTAGCCCAGGCTGGCTTAAGACTTACTGTGTAGCTGATGGTGACCTTGAACTTGTGATCCTCCTACTTCCACCTCCAGAGAGCTGGGATCAAGACATCTGCTATCACAGTTGCTTTTCGGCCATGCTTGGGATCAAGCCCAGCGCCTTGTGCATGCTGCACAAGCCCTCTTCTAACTGAGCTGTGTTTCCAGCCCTTCCTTTTCTTTTTTTCCCAGTATCCACGTCTCTCTTCTAATATTTGAATGCATATCCCAGATTGAGATAAAGGGTTCCCACATTAATGGGTTTCTCCTAAATATTTTGATGTTTTTCATTCATAATAAAATTTTGTGAGTTTATAATCTCATTTAGTTTTTTAAATTAACACTAAGTAAGCTGCAGAGAAGGGAATCTCATGCTGTCTTGTTGAAAGCTTTCCAAAGGACGAACAAACTCTCTGGAAAGGCAGTGAATGAAGCCTTGAGGAGTGAAACTGTTCTGGATCTTTAGATGTGGCCTGAGGCATAGACTTAGTGAGAGATTGATAATAGGAATGTTTTCTCCCATCCAAGTACTAACCAGGCCCGACCCTGCTTAGCTTCCGAGATCAGACGAGATCGGGTGCGTTCAGGGTGGTCTGGCCGTAGACAGGAATGTTTTCTAAGTTGTATTTCAAAGGTTATCCTGGGCGACCTGGGGCTCCCAGGAGTAGATGAACCTAGAAGCTTCCTAAACAGGCACCAAGGAAACTCCAGTTCTAAGCAGTTACTCTCAGAGAAGGGATTTCTTCAGCCTGCAGTTTACCTGGGTGTTGTTGAATACAGATGATGAGAACATTGGCAAAAGGGTGAGCTGGTGAAGGGAGACCTCAGTAGTGCCTGTTACCTGAATCATCTCCCCTTCTGGTGAAGGGAGACCTCAGTAGTGCCTGTTACCTGAATCATCTCTCCTTCTGGTGAAGGGAGACCTCAGTCGTGCCTGTTACCTGAATCATCTCCCCTTCTGGTGAAGGGAGACCTCAGTAGTGCCTGTTACCTGAATCATCTCCCCTTCTGGTGAAGGGAGACCTCAGTAGTGCCTGTTACCTGAATCATCTCCCCTTCTGGGTCAGCCACCCCTCAGCGTTCGCTGTGGTGTAGTTATTAGCCTGGCATTGTCTTACACAGTCATATGTTAGTGTTCCTTTCTTTTTGTTGATCCACATATTTCTCCTTCTTGAATAAAGACCTTGAGGACTTCCCTCAGTATTTTCCATAAAGTGAGGCATTTGTGATTCCATGTTCTCCTGAACAGTGCTATTTTTTGTCTTCACATTTGTTTGGTAGTTTGACTAGGTATAGAAGTTGTAGATTGGAGACAGTTATCCTTAAGAAACTATATTATGGCTGGGTGGTGGTGGCGCACACCTTTAATCCCAGCACTCGGGAGGCAGAGGAAGGCGGATCTCTGTGAGTTCACTGCTGGCCTGGTCTACAGAGAGAGTTCTAAGGACAGCCAGGAGGAGTACACAGAGAAACCCTGTCTCCACGGTGGGCAGTTTTGGGGGTGGCAAGGGAGAAACAGCATTAAGTTGTTTCTTCTGGTCTTTTGTTTTTTAGTTTCAGAGTTGCCTTTTTTATTACTAATCTTTCCTATTCTTTCCAATTCTCTCTTTCTAGAATTTTTGAATTAACATTCTTTTCTTTTTTTGGATATTGTTAATCACATGGCATCTATTAATTTTCAAGAATTTCTTTCTGTTCACTGAATGTTTATTGAATCTGTTATTTTATCATATTGCAATACTAGAACTGTAATTATTAACTTTTACTTCTTGAAAAAAATTTCATTGTCTAAGTCCTATCCCTAAACAATTAAAAATTGTGCCACGAATCAGGCATCAGTATTTTTATTTATTTTGTTTTTTTGCAATCTTTTTTATTCTTTAGAAATTTGTCCATTGTTATAATGTATTTTGATCATATCTACCCACCACTACTTCTCTCTAGTCCTCCACAGAGACCTTCACTTACCTTTCTCTGCTCTTCTTATTTTTGCTGCTCACAACTCTCTGAGCTCACTTAGTGCTGCTAACATATAAGTGGCTGTGTGATGGACTCATGAGGCACGAGCCACATAGCAGGAGCCACACCCCCAGGAGTGATTCTCCTTCCCTCAGCAGCCATCAACTGCCAGTAGCTCCTCTCATAGGGGCGGGGCCTCGTGGTCTCAGCCATCAGCCATGCGAGAATTCTGATTGGCTTGACCTTGTACAGGTCTTCTGCAGGTAACCAGAGTTGCTATGAGCTGATGCAGTCAGCAACCCTGCCCTGTCCAAATATGAGCACGTCACAGCTTTCCTCCCTGTCTGCCAGCTCTTCTATGGTCTCTGCCCTCACTTCTTCCCTGAGCCTTGGATGGTGAGCGGCTGAGAGATGGGCCACCCACAGCGGAACACTCAGAGTTATTTATAATTTGGCGCTTTGATCAGTTATGAGTCTCTGCACTAGCCACTACTGACTGCCAAAAGAAACTTACCTGACCAAATTGAGAGTAGCACCAAGACATTAGTAGCAACATAGCATTTAGAGCACAGTTTGACAGTACGACCGTTTGGTAGAACAGTAAGGATAGATTCCTCCCTCCCCCCATGGCCTATGATCTCTGCAGTCATACACTTTTGATGAGGTGTACAGTATCAGGCATGAAATCCCCTTTGCGAAGCAGGCCTCAGATTCACACTAAAGCAGTTGGTTGACCTGTAATCATTATGCCGTTATTGTACCAGTGGGTGCATCTTTCTAGCAAGTCGGTGTCATTAGCATGCAGGTTCCAGTGCTGGGTAAGGCTATTGATGTTTCTTCTCTCCCCAGCAGCTTTTGGCACTGTGTAAGGCAGCCAGCAAGGAGAGAGTTGCCCGGTCAGTTTGAGGCTGATCTCTCTGTGTCCCGCATCCGAAGTGAGTGGTGTCTTCAGCAATAGGCTCTTACTATCTAGTTACTGTGGGCAAAAAGAGCAGTGGCCACAGCCTGTGATATTTGGGGTGCCTCTGGGCCTCCCTAACCAATACTCTTAGGGAAGTATCCTGGGTCATAAATTAAAACAAATTTTTTCTTAGGTAATCCTGTAGACAGCTTGATTAACTGTTCTGTAGGTTTTCCTTGGTTCTCTTGATTAAAAGTTAAGCCTACACATTGAACACCTAGTTAAGATTTTGTTGAGTAGAAAAGACTCTTGTAAGTTTGGACTATGTGTTGAGCAACTGCCACAGCCAGCATCTTTTTCCTAGAGGAAATTCACTGGTCTCTCCCACAGGCGCAAGGAGTCAGCAGAGCAGACGTAGGTGCTGGGTATCTATCTCAGCACTCAGTGTGTGCACATTCACTTTGTCTCCCGTCTTTGATCTCTCAGCTGATGAACCCCATCTAGAGACTCTGATTTACTCCTCTAGAGAAATGGTTTCCATTCATTTGTACTTATGTGCAGAGAAGTCCCTTACTGGCCTGGGGTTAGGGAGAGAACCCTGGGCTACGACTGCTTCCTGACCAATGGCGCCTTCATTAGCTCTCAGCATCTCTAGTTGGGAGCAAAAACATTAGCATATCAAGGAAAAGTGGGATTGAACCCATGTGATTTCTGCCTTAAATACTGATACCCTTTCCATAGATAATTATGTTAACTTTACATTTCAGACATCTGATAAGCCAGATCTATTTTGAAAAATTTCAAAATCTCAAATGTCTGTAGAATTTCAGTACAAGTTCTTTCCCTTGAACTGCTTGAGAGTAACTTGCTAGCAGGCCGCCTCATCTCCAGCGCCTACTTGAATAAACCTATTCCCCAGCCTAGGACAAGATGTCCTGCATAATCATGGTACAGACATCAACATGGAGATATGAGCCTTAATATGTGACACCCATTTGATCCCCAAATGCTTTCATGTTTAGAAAGCAAAACGATAAAGTTAGTTGCCATGTTTTCCTCAGTCAGGAGTAGTTAGGACTTTGGGTTAACCTGATCTTTGACCTTGAAAGTTTTGAAAATTACAGGCTAGCTATTCAGATAGGTTTTACATATTTGGCAAGAACACTGTGTGTAAATACTGTGTTCTCAGGCCATCCTTTCAGGTGGCACATGGTTTTACTTGCTCCATTTTTCCAGCATAAGGTACTCTTATAACCTTTGGGTAGTAAATGTTTTGAGGGGGGAGTACTTTGAAATTGTGTAAATATTGTTTCTTGCTCAGTTGAGTTTTAATCTAGTTTTTAACTGTGTTCCTGCTTGCTTTTATTCTAGTCAATGTGTCATAATTCATTACTTTCATTATTTGTTTGTGTGTCTCAGATTGACTCATGTCTGTAATGTGCACGCATCCTTCTGGTCCTGTGTAGGAGCCGGAAGCCTGCATAAGGCTGTGCTCTTTAAGTGGATATTGACCTTATTCTCTGAAGACAGTAGGAGTTCCATGTCCCTGTGCTTGCCTTGTTTGCTCAGCCCTTCCGAATTCTGTGTGTTTTCAGAAAAGACAAACAAGAATCAAATTCTATTTCCAGTGCTTCTGGGCTAACAGACTGGCTTGTGCAGGGCAGAAAGTTTTTCAGCATGAAGACTTTACATCTTTAATTGCTTATAATCCAGAGACACATCTTTGGATTTGGTTGATTATTGTTGTGTGTTGGTTAATGCTTCTTAAATACTCTATCATTGGTGTGACCATGCACTTAAAAAATTAGCTTTTTGTATATCGTATTTTGGTTTTGGCTCATTATGAAGGTGATATATTTTCTAGCATGTCACTGTGTCATAGCATGGTTTTTCTAGTTATTAACTGTAGTAGTTGAAATAACTTGCTTATAGTTAACATGTTTTGGGACTGGGACGTGAAATGCTTTATTCTTTTTGCTTGCTTTCTTCTTTCAAGAGGGCCTTCCTGTGTAGCTCAGGCTCTCTGAGCTTGTGCTCCTCCTGCCTCAGCCTCCCAAGTGCTGGATTTTACCTTATTATTGAGTCTTAATAACATTATGCCTCCCCCTATGTCTTTCCCTTTCTGTCCTCATCTCTTGTTCATATGTTCAGTGACAGTCATCACATAATTGTAAATGTGTATATTTCCCCTTCGTTGATGAAGCCATAAGAACCTCAGGTTTTCCATTCTTCAATATCCAGTGCCAAGAATAATGCCTATCCAAATAGACATTTAGTTTATGGCCTAGAAGCTTTTGCTTGTAGTATATAACATGTAGCGTGTTCCTACAGTCCTTTACAAAAAGCATTAAAACTACCAAATAATTCTTAATTCTTTTAGAAGCTGGATAAGAAATCATCTCCATCAACAGGAAGCCTAGATTCTGGAAATGAGTCAAAAGAGAAATTGTTGAAAGGAGAGAGCGCCCTGCAGCGCGTGCAGTGCATCCCTGGCAACACCAGCTGTTGTGACTGTGGGCTGGCAGACCCACGGTGGGCCAGCATCAACTTGGGCATTACCTTGTGCATTGAGTGCTCTGGCATTCATCGGTAGGTGTGCTCACTCAGAGCGGGAGAGTTCCTTTGGGTCACATGCATGTTGTAAATTACTGTGTGTTCTTGTTAGTGGGTCCTTCCCAGTTTCCTGATTTAATTAACAGTGTATATTTGCACATTTTATAAAGTGGATAATTTTAGTTTGTAAAGTGTTTTGAGAACTTTGATTCATCATTTGTTATTAACCAAAGGGCCCATCTGTATTTATATGTGGGAGCCATTTGTGTGTGGGTAAATATGCAGATAGTGACTTGATAACTTCCTATTAAAAGTAATGCAATCTTTTTTTTCCCCATGTAGGAGTCTTGGGGTTCATTTTTCGAAAGTACGATCTTTAACTTTAGACACTTGGGAGCCTGAGCTTTTAAAGGTGAGATATATTTGCATGGAAATGTTTCACAGGCAGTTGTAGATCTCCTCTGTCTGAGACAAACTAGCACAGTGGGGAAGTTAAAACTGAAGTAGAGAAGTAGATGGACCAGGAGACAGCAAGTTTTACAGCATTCGGCAAAGAGTTAGGAGGTGTCTGGTGATAGAACTCAGGTCTGGGGTGAATCCGGCAATGATTTCAGTGAGCTCTGGGCTTGATGGGTTTTAGTATTTTTATAAGTGGGAGTGAGGGCGTTGTTTAAGAAGATTTATTTATTTTATGTATGAGTGCTCTGTCTTCATGTATGCTTTTGTGCCAGAAGAGAGCCTCAGATCCCACCATAGATGGTTGTGAGCCACCATGTGGTTGCTGGGAATTGAACTCTGGAGTCCTGGAAGAGCAGCCAGTGCTCTTAACTTCTGAGCCATCTCTCCAGCCCCATAAGGGACATTTTAAAAAAGATGTCTAATTTTAATTTTTTGTTTTTGAATTGGCCGTACTTGATATCCTAACTGCATTGATACTTTATTGTCAAACTTCTTGCCCAACCATGGGCCTAGGCACAGTCAAGAGTTTGATATATAAATAGACGTGATAAATATGACTTTCATTTAGAGGTTTATTGTTATTATTTTTGGTTATGTGTTTGTGTCTGCGCCTGAATATGGATATGTGCACTAAGTACAGGTGCCTTCAGGGAGCAAAGGGTCAGGTCCCTTGCAGTTGATTTGAGTCCTGAGACCTAAGATTGGGTCCTCTGCCAGAGCAGTGCAAGCCCTTTAATCACTGAGCTATCTGTCTGGTCCTGATTTTAAATACAGCTATATATGTAATACATCTGGATGGATAGGTGGGTGGATGGGTGGATGAATGGGTGGATGGTTTCTGTTAGGTACCTGTTATAGGAGTGATAATGTTCTGATAAAGAATAGCAAATGGGTAATTATGTCATTCTTTGGCCCATTTTAACTTTAAAATTTCTTTGTGGAATGAACAATTACAATATATAAAGAGGAATTAGTTAATTGTACCCACTTTAAGGACTTTTAAAGTTTATCTTAATTTTAGGACTTTTAATTTATAGCTTGTTCATTTGTTTTCCTGCCAAATAGCTTATGTGTGAATTGGGGAATGATGTTATAAATCGTGTTTATGAAGCTAAGCTGGAAAAGATGGGAATAAAGAAACCACAGCCAGGACAGAGGTACGGTCATCTTAATGAGCTGCTCTCCTCCCTAGCCACAAATACGCTGTAACTTTATTCTAGCACAGTTGACACAGGACATGGTGGTGCAGTGTTTAGAAGCCATCATTACTTCTGTTTAAATGTGACCCATCTGTCTTCAGTGTATCCATCAGATCTATGCATCTTATTGTAGGTGTGCTCATTAGACCTCTATACCTTCCTGGGCAGTCAATCATTTGTAGTCAAATGTAATCATCTTTAGATGACATGGAATTGTTAAAAAAAAATTAAAAGAAAATCTCTACATAGAAATGTAAAAGCTTTTTGCCATTAAAGACGTCCCAAGTTCTGTTAGTGGTGGGCATTTAGAGGAAGCGTGGCTCAGTCTCAAGTGTGTTTGGTTCTTAGCACCTGTGTTACAAGCAAGGCATGGTAGTATTTGCCTATTGTCCCAGTGCTGGGAAGTCAGAGACGGGATCCCTTGGGCTTGCCCATCTCAATGGTCTAGTAAATTCCAGGTTCAGCAGAAGACTGTGTCTCAAAAAATAAGGTAGAGAGTGATTGAAGGAGACACCTGACGTTGACTGCTGGGCTCATGTGTCAGTGTGTGCACACCACTACACACACATGTGCATACACAAACATGTACACATACCACACATACACAAATAATCTGTTCATTAATGTCTCAAAGCTCGAGTTTCTACTCTGAAGCATTTTGCATGATCTGACTTAGTTCAGCAAATGTTGATCTCACAGCCGAGTGGCGCTGTGAGGCTTTGGAATCAAAGGTGAAAGGCAGTTTGGTTGTACAATTGGACTTCCAGTTCTGCATGAGGAAATCTCCTGAAGGAAGCTGCTAGAGTCAGGGCCTTTGGAACACGTAGTCTTTGTGGTTGACACCAGGTTTTGTCAGTAAGATCCTTATTTTTTCTCATTAGAATTGCATTTTCCATAATCCTATGTTGAGATTTGAACTAAGCCAGTGTGATTTAAATCACTTTTAATATTTGCCATATGACAGAGTGACCTTGGCCAAAGACCTAAGCATTTTTAAATTAAAGAAGAAAAATTATAGAACAGGCAAATTTCATGGTTATATCACAAGCTAGGAGAAATGACATTTTCCCACTATAAATCTGGAATGCTGTATTGTTTTATTACAGTTATTATATGAAAAAATTATGACCATCAGTAGTGATTATTCAGGATATGACAGTATCTCTATTAAAAATGGAATTAGTGTTAATTTCTAGATATTTTTTAGTTTTCCTGGCAGTGTTTCTAATGTAAAACACAAGGGAGTGTGTATACAAATACATGCACACAGAAATCAGGAGAATCATGGATCTATGAGTTTTCAGTGGGTCATTTGTATTTCATCTGTCTGTGAAATTAGCTTCTTATTTAGTTACATGTTAACTGTTACAGATTCACTTAAAAATATTTTAGAAGAGGGTGTCAGGTTCCCGGGAGTAGTTGCAGGTGGTTGTGAGTGAGTGGGAACCAACTCAGGTCCTCTGGAGCAGCAAACGCTCTTCGCTGCTGAAGCCCCATTGACTTTCACTCACGATTAGATTCAGTGTCTAGTGGCGTTCATTCAGTGTTAGCTATGCTAAGGGGCTAAATAGAACATCATGGCATTTTTCTGTTTACCAGACAGGAGAAAGAGGCATATATCAGAGCAAAATATGTGGAGAGAAAATTTGTGGATAAATACTCCATGACATCATCGCCTTTTGAGCAGGAGAAAAGGGTTATTTCCAAAAGCTGCGAGGAACGGAGGCTGAGCCAAGTCAGGGCGTCTGTCCACACTGCAGGTATTTATCTTGGATATTTTCTTGAGCTGAAGCCAATTTTTTAATCTCACAATTATGACCATTGTAGGGTTTGTTTTTGTTTTTTAAATGCTAGAAGCCTGTTTCCTTGTATACATTCTAAGGGAAAACAGGATTTCTGTGTCTTGAAGACAGCAAAACTGAGATAGTCCCATGGTTCAAGTTCCTAGGTACAGTTTATACTCTGTGGAGTCCAACAGCTTAATTGCAAGGGGGAGATGGGATTGTTGACCGATTATGCCAGAAGCCCCGAGTATCTGATTAAACACCTGACTTCCTCCTATGTTCCCCCTACACTTGCCCAGTAACGGTTTTTCCTGCCCTCCCTTCTTACGGCCTGCTTTGTGCTTTGCTAACTTGCATGTCCCCAGTGGCTGCTGTAGATAGCGACGAGGCCAGGCGGGAGTCTCTGTTCTGTCCTGATGAGCTAGACTCACTCTTCTCCTACTTTGATACTTCTTCAAAACTGCGTAGTAGTAAGTACTGTCGTGGAGCATTCCGAGTCTGTGCCAGTGGTCATTGTGCGGTGTGGCCATTTCTCTAGATGTCACCCATTGTCTCAGGATTACACGTTACCACAGTCATTCAGTAAACTAAGCTCTTAGCTGCTCCCAGCATTTGTGGGGTAATGCGATATGTTAGAACTCTGAAAATAAGTTTATTTTCAGGCCTTGTGATTGATTTACGTTCCAATAAGCTAAGTTACGAAAGGATTAAAGTTGCAGTAAGTTTATTATGCTGGTGGTGGCCAAGTTCATGTTTCCATGTGCCAGCTCATTTTATGCTCTTGTTGGTTGTGGGAGACTGCTTTCCAAGTGGTGTGAACTTTCATCACTAGCCATTTTTTTTCCCTTAACGCAGTCAAAAGTAATGACAGTGGGATCCAGCAAGGCTCTGATGATGGACGAGAATCTTTACCTTCCACCGTGTCAGCCAATAGCTTATATGAGCCTGGTGAGTTTTCATGAGAGTCGGTGTTGATTGGTATAGTCGGTTGGTCAATGCACGTGGCAAATGCCCGTCCTCTTGTGGGTGTGTTTGCATGTGTGTGTTCACATGAGGGCCACAGGTTGGTGTCTGGTGTTTTCTCAGTTGCTGCCCGCCTTCCTGTTGGGCACGGGAGGACGTATAATTGATGTGTTAGAATGTGATGCATGTGCATGTGTTGTGTGCCCACAGGAGCGCTGATGTTTTCGTTTCTTCGCCTCCATAACGGGCCTCACCTGTCCCATTGCAGTCTCAGTCCCCAGACACCATTTTGGTTCCTGTCATGGTAGCAGAAGGTGGCATTTTTCTAGTTTAGGGAAATGGTATCTTACAGTATGTAATCTTTTTGTTTTTTTATTTTTGCTCAGCATACTTATTCCAGAAATAGCTATGCCATTATTCTTATCAATTGCTCATTTCTTTTGTATTTTTATTGTGTTTTCTCAAACTTTTACTAGATGATTTAAATTTACTTAGTGAAAATTTTGAAATATTAATGGCATTAGGATCAACATAAGAATGAAACTCCATGGAAATAGTTAAATGTGTCAAAATGTCAAAACCATACTACCACATTTTCTGCAGCACTACTAATTATAAGAGACAGTGTATCTGGAACTAAACTTCACAGCAGGAATTACAGAAGAGATCCACTTGGTGGAAGGAGAGAACCGACCCCCAGAAGTTACATGATGACCTCCACACTCACATCTACCTACCCCCAAAATAAAAAGTTTTAATATAATAACTATCAATCATGACTTTAGATTTTTTTTAAGATTTATTTATTTGTTATGTATACAGTGTTCAGCCTGCATGTATGCCTGTGCACTAGAAGGGCACAGATCTCATTACAGATGGTTGTGAGCCACCATGTGGTTGCTGGGAATTGAACTCAGGACCTCTGGAAGAGCAGCCAGTGCTCTTAACCACTGAGCCATCTCTCCAGCCCATGACTTTAGATTTTAAATAGAATATAGATAACATTCACTTTGATTTAACTACAGAGCAGTTTCCTGCTGAGAGTTTTTTCCCGTGTCCCAGACCACTCTGGGATTTCATGGCATCTGCCTTTTCTCTCTAATGAAGATATTTCCATATGAACTGTTAGGAACTAAGATTTTTTTTCCATATAGCAGAGAACATGGGTATTTGCCTTTCCAAGTCTGGGTTATCTTAATATGTTTTCTAATTCCATCTGTTTTTCCTTTTGTTTTTGGGACAGGGTCTCTCACTGAACCTGGAGCTCAGTGATTTAGCAGCGAGCTCAAGGGATCTGTCTGTCTTTGCCCCCCAAGCGTTGGCATTGCACATGCCAGCCTCTGTGCTGCCTGTTTACCTGGGTTCTGGGGACCTGGACTCAGGTCCTTCTTCTTATCTGACAAACATTTCACCCAATGGCCGTCTCTCCACTGCTCTAAATGTTAATTCTTGATTGGATCATTTCTCAAGTGGGTGGTTAATCTTTTTAGAAGGAACTAAGGGTAAAGCAATATTGTTTAAGGAAAAAGCTATCTTTTCTCTTCATTTTTGGAACCTTTCCCCTAGGTAGACATTCATCCAAACGTCATGGTGTATGCTGTATGCTAGGACTTTTAATCTGCACTAATCCTGTGTGCTTCGCCACTGTCTTCTCCTGTGGCTGCTTTTATACCAGCTTCTCCCTCCCCTTCGGGTTTTCTTCTCATCACTAATTCCCTACTGCTTCCTTCTGTGATGTCAGTGTGTTTAGTCTTACAGGATTCTCTGGGGGAGTAAGCATTCTTAAACACATTTGAGTTGGTTGTAGTGTAAATTGTAATGATATTACATCACCCTAGGAACTAAGTGAGTTTGAACTACTAGTAAATTCTTTAGGAGTCCAGGCTTTTTGGAAGATAGCAAATTTTAATGGTAACTAACTTATTCTCTGGATACTGGCAAGGCCACCAAAGCCTAGAATACCAACTGATGTCATTCCACAAGAAGGTTGAATGTTTAGGGAATGACTAGTCTGTAAGAAATAATATCTGTGTGAAAATCTCTCATATGCTTATTGGGATAGATGAGTAATCTGTCACAATGTTTATATTGTGAGTTGAAGAGTTCACTTTCAAAATTGGAGTAAAATATACATGCTGTAAAGATATCTTATCCACTTATCTGTCCTGAAGTTATCTATTCTAATTGTTTTTAAATTTACAGCTTACTAGCCTTAAATTCATCTTCACTTTGCTGTTACTGTTATTTGCCCAGTAAAACTCTTTCCTTCTTGCAGATTCTTTCTGTTCTTGCTAAACAATTTGTCTCCTGTGCTAAGAGCACATTCTTATTAATGTATTTGTGCTTTGCCTTCCAGAAGGAGAAAGACAAGAGTCTTCTGTGTTTCTTGACTCTAAACATCTTAATCCAGGACTTCAGCTTTATAGGGCTTCATACGAAAAAAACCTTCCCAAAATGGCTGAGGCTTTGGCTCATGGTGCAGATGTGAACTGGGCTAATTCAGATGAGAACCAAGCAACAGCACTCATCCAGGCTGTACTAGGGGTATGAATTAATGCGTTCAAACTGTACTAGGGATACGAATTAATGCATCCGGGCTGTATTAGGGCTATGAATTAATGCGTTCAGGCTGTATTAGGGATGTGACTTAATGCGTTCAGGCTATTAGGGATGTGAATTAATGCATTCAAGCTGTATTAGGGCTGTGAATTAATGCATTAAGGCTGTACTAGGAATGTGAATTAATGTACTGTATCATGTGTGAATTAATTCGTTGAGGGTTTCATTGATCTGGTAAAATATCATAAATTCTAAACAAAGCAGCATTATTGTTCCTATTCTAAGAAGGTTAGAAAGTAAAGAATTCTCTCACTAGTCATTTCTGAGTGTCACATAGTGGTTTCTGATTTTTGGGAAGTGCATCTGGGAGAGAATTCTGATAATGAAAAGGGAGTGTGTGTTGATGGACTTCAGTCTGTAAACAATTCTGTGTTAATTAGTTATTGGAAAAAGAAAATATAATATTTCTCTGCTACTTACCTACAGATGTGCCCTTTCTCATTTGCATTTATACATTGTCATCTTCTTCTCTTTAAGGGCTCTTTGGTGACATGTGAGTTCCTCTTACAGAATGGTGCTAATGTAAACCAAAGAGACGTCCAGGGGCGGGGACCACTGCACCACGCCACTGTCTTAGGACACACAGGGTAAGTGACTGTGCCTAAATATGTAGGTAGTTTTTATCCGAAAAATACTTTGAAATAGTTATTTTTTTCAGGTTAAGGATATATGTAGAATCTGTAAAAGAGGGCAAAAATTAAAGATTCTCATTCAGAAGAAAAGCCATGATCAGTGTTCTAGCTTGCTTTTTTGTTGTTGGGATAAACAGCCCCACCAAAAGGAACTTGTGTGAGGAAAGGGTTTATTTGGCTTACACTTCATGTCACAGTTCGTGAGTGAGGGAAATCAGGGAAGGAACTTGAATGTGGAGGCAGGAACTGAAGCAGAGACCACAGAGGAACATTGCTTACTAGTTTGCTCAGCTTGCTTTTTTTTTTTTTTTCCCGAGACAGGGTTTCTCTGTGGCTTTGGAGCCTGTCCTGGAACTAGCTCTGTAGACCAAGCTGGTCTCGAACTCACAGAGATCCGCCTGCCTCTGCCTCCCGAGTGCTGGGATTAAAGGCGTGCTCCACCACCGCCCGGCCAGCTTGCTTTTTTTTTTTTTAAATTATTTAAAAATTTTTTATTTCTTATATTATGTGTGTATATCTGTGTGTGGGTATATGCATGAGTGCAGTGCCCGAGGAGGCCAAAAGTATCAAGTCCCCTTGGATCTGGAGGTGAATATAAACGATCTGATGTGGGTGCTTGGAATTGAACTCAAGTCCTGTGCAAGAACAATGTGTGCTCTTAATTGACAAGCTATATATATCTTCAGCCCTCAGCTTGCTTTCTTATGCAGTCCAGGCCTAACTGCCTACGGATAGCGTCATCCACAGTGGGCTGGGTCCTTCTGCATCAGTAAGCAATCGAGGCAGGTCCCCACAGACTTGCCCACAGGGCAATCTGACAGGGGCAACTTTTCAACCAAAGTTCCCTCTTTTCAGAAGACTCTAGTTTGTGTCAACTTGACACTAAAAACTAACCAGTATAAATAGTGTACAGATATAAACTAACCAGTATAACTAGTGTACAGACATAAAGTCACCAGAATAGCTAGTGTATATACAGTGTAGCTAGTGTTAGATATAAACTAACCAGTATTGCTAGTGTACAGACATAAACTAAGCAGCATAACTAGTGTACTGATATAAACTAACTAGTGTACAGATATTAAATATAATGCTCTCTTTAATCTTGGTATGTCAATAAATTGACCAGTT
Organism: Ondatra zibethicus; assembly: GCA_004026605.1. Classification (NCBI taxonomy): domain Eukaryota; kingdom Metazoa; phylum Chordata; class Mammalia; order Rodentia; family Cricetidae; genus Ondatra; species Ondatra zibethicus. The sequence continues at coordinate 196,527 of PVIU01000777.1, read as the reverse complement.
TTCTACCTGGCTTCCTCTATTACTGAAGTTGTGGTATTTTGTTTGTTTTCCAGCTGAAGTTTATGCTGTTTATATGCATGTATACATACATTCTCTACACATCCTTATTTTGGGAGAACTTATAACTTTGGAATTTCTAGGTTTTCCTTAAGGTGCTTAGTCCCGGCATCAACTAAGTTCTTTGTTTAAGGTAACTGACATTGAGGCCATAAATTATATATTTGGAACAGTAATGCCATGAAGGTGGACTTCCTATTAGAAGGTGCTAATGAAGTGAGATGTTGACTTTATTCAAACAGCTCAAGTCATTTTAAATAAAATATCTGAGTTTCCAGTTATTCCTGGATAAGCATGAAGCTGATTTTAAACATAGTTAATGGCATCTTTTAGTTCATTATCACTTGTTTTCTTTATCAATGGATAACCAGTTTAGTAACCTAATCATGGAAGCTTCTCTATGATAAAACACAGTAGTATTTGCTCCATCTTTTATATTTGCCTAAATTGTGTTAGTTTTTCCCATTTATTTCACAGACCCCATACTCATTCTTTCATATATTTTTAAAAATGTGAATATCTTCAAGTTAATATTTGTGTAGCATAATGGGAGGATTGCTGCCTACTTTCTTGTGTTGTAGCATGATTATTATAGTGTTTACATTGTCTTGTTTCCTCCATTTGTAGCCTTGTGTGATATTTTTTCTGTTGTCAGTATCTCTGTAGAGCTTTTAAAGATACTTGTTGATGATAAAGGTGGTGATTATATGTTCCACTTTGTTATAGAGCACCAGATTATCTAAATTAATGAAAATTATTTGGGATTTGTAAAGTTCTCAGTTGGCTTCTATTATTGAAGTCTATTCATTGACGATTGTAGAATGCATTAAGAATTTTCTAATAAAATGTTATTTAAGTTAGGTAGAACTTTTTGTTTTTGAAGGTCAACATGGATATTTTTCATATTGGCACTGTCTGAAAAATTCTGTTCCCTTAAACAGGCAGGTGTGTTTATTCCTAAAGCGAGGTGCCAATCAACATGCCACTGATGAGGAGGGGAAGGACCCTTTGAGTATAGCTGTGGAAGCAGCCAATGCTGACATAGTAACCTTGTAAGTTTCCCCCTTGTACTTATTTCCTGCACTATATGTTGTTTGTACAAATAGTCCTAGCTGCCCTGGAACTTGCTGTGTAGATCAGGCTGGCCTTGAGCACACAGAGATCTTATTTCCTCTGCCTCCCAAGTGCTGGGATTAAAGGCCTGTGCCATCCTGCCCAGCTCTGTGGGAGATTTAAGCTCAGTGTTTTATCTGTGCTGTTCCTTTACAGATACTGGATGTGGCAAGTGCTTTAAAATGCACAGGTTCATTTGTCCCTCACAGCAGCTCTGTGAGGGCTCCTTTTTTTTTTTAAGCCCCTCTTTATAGGTAAAGAAGCTAAGCCTCAGATAATTTGAAAAGTTACTAAATGTTAGATCTAGGACTTCACTCCTGAATTTCTTTTCTAATGCCTGGACTCGTGGCCACTTTTGCTGTACCGCTACAGCAGTAGAAACATAAGCCATGGCTACCCCCAAATGCTCTTCCCTGTTAGTACAGCAGGAGGCGTGGGGTGGGGTGGGTGGAGCAATGGGTAGTTTTAGTCTACTCCCTGAGGGTGAGAGGCTTCTCACGGAGCTGGAGGGACAGCAGCTGTTTAAATGCATGTTCATATGGACAAACATGAATAGATGGTTTTGAATGTTATGCTTCCTGTAGTGTTCAGTAGGTTTGCATGTTAGGTCAAAGTAGTGTGCTACGCTTAGAACCTAGAAGTGTGATGTCGTCAGCTATGCTTCATTTCCTGAAGCTAACGGAAACAAGTTTAAGTCATGTGATTATTCCATTCTGGGCTAATGGAAGCTGAGACTTGGTGATCCCTTTCCTCTTGAGTAGAAACATGCCCATTCATGATGCTCACAGTTCAGAGAAGCCTTGTGGCTGCTTTGAGCCCCTGCTCCCAGCCTCTGCCAAATAAGACACAGTCCATGGAGGAGTTGCCGTTGCTGTGAAGGCCGCCGTCAGTCAGCAATCAAGAAAATGCCCTACAAACGTGCCCCCAGACCAGTCTGATCCAGACAGTCCCAAGTTCAGGACTCTCCCAGATGACTCAGTGTCAAGTTGACTACTGAAGCCAGTTAGGAAGGCTCCCCTTTCAGAGAATCCACATAGCAAGGGGATGCTTAGGAGCCCGCCTTAATTCCCAGGGTAAGCGGAGAGCAGAGAGCAGCGGAGAGTGGAAGGGCAGTGTCAGTGTCTGCTGTTGCTGCCTGACAGCGCACTCAGAAGACAGGGTGAGCTCAGGGAAGGCCGGAGGTGATGTGGTGGCTAGAAGGACAAGCAGGCTGGGTTTTTGTTTTCAGAAAGAGAAGAAATACTTGCTTTCTTAATCCAGTGTTACCTGTCTGCCATTACCAGGATTAGTAACCTCCAAAGAGTGTATGACCAGTATGGTAACCTTGGGAAAATGTTGGTGACTCTTAGTCATTTACTGCAGTGCTTGTATATCAAAATATATTTCCATTATTTGGAAGGAACACGTTGCTCATGTGTTGAGAACGCTGTCACTCAGGGTAAGCTAATGAACAGGCTGGCGCTTCCATGCTGCAGAGGCAGCGATTCCATCCAGTTGCTGTAGGCGTTAGGCATCCTCTGAAGCCTGGAGGACACCGGCTGGTGGAAGTGCTGGAGGCACCTGCTTTCGTAAGAAATACTTTACTGTCTGCTCGTGAGAATGACATGGATGGAGGTGAGGTAAATTTTGCACTGCAGAGTGTCTGAGAAACGGAGTTTGTTTTACCGACAGATGCTGGTAAGGGAATAATTCTGCAATTCTACCGGCATTCATACTACCTGCCTATGTAATCCGTTTGTTTATGAGTACTTGTGTTACTACCTCTAAGAGCCTTTCTTCTTGAATTTTAGGTTACGTTTAGCAAGAATGAATGAAGAAATGCGGGAATCGGAAGGACTTTATGGACAGCCAGGTCAATATTCTACTAATAATCATACTGAAATGCAGTATAAAAAATGCATTCAGGAATTTATCAGTTTACAATTGGAAGATTCATAGCTCCTTAGCTAACTAATGTGTTGTTATAGAGATTTTATAATGTACCTGTAAATTGTGAGTTGTTAGCGGCTGGACCTACCGACTTCTCGGGTGGCTAATCCTGGACCTTTACACACTCGGACATGCTTCTGTTTCAGTACTTACTGTATTCACTCACTGTATCCAGTCAGCTCTGGCTGCTGACACCCTTATCTGCTGTACAGATGTCTTCCATATGCGCTCCAGCAACACGTGTGACAACGGACTGTGTGCTGCAGAGGCGGCAGGAGAGCAGTTTCAGAAAGAATTCTCCCTCCCTCCCTCCTTCCCTCCCTTCCCCCTCCCTCC